>PVJX010002333.1:0-30182 GCA_004027295.1 Dolichotis patagonum
TGGCTTTATACTATTGTGTTATGTTTGATATTATTGTAATTGAAACTATGCTCAACTATAGCAGAGTAAGAGATATGGTGTTAGATACTGTTGATGTCCAGTTGACTTAATGTAAAGTACTGTGTTGCCTATGTTGTCCTCTTCTGATCTGCTCTGTACTGCCCCCTTTTGTTTTATTCTCTTTCAAATAAAAAAAAAAGTAGCATGTGTTACCTAGTGAGTGCATGGCCAGACTCAACTATATAGCAAGACCTTGTCTCAAAAAGAAAGAGAAAGAAACAAAAGAAAGGAAAGGAAAGAACGGAAAGCAAAGGAAGCAAGAAAAAAAGAAAGAAAATTTGGGAGTGCTTGGGCAGAAGGGAAGAGACTGGCAGTGATAATGTGTTTCTACTGAAAGGGGTAGAGTAGGAGATGACAAAGGACTGGACAATGACAGATGGCCAGAGATGAAATGGAAGAAACAGATATGCATGTATGTTTAGGTGTGTAGGATTGGTAACCGTATTGCTAAGTTTTTATTGCATGGTTGAATGGAACTGTTTGCAGTCTCACTGTTTGAAGCTCATTTTGTATGCTTTAATTTTGTAACATAAACAGCTATTTCTAGGAGGACAATATGTAATTTATCAACGAGTGATTTCTTACTGTTTTTTTGAAATTCTGTATTGTTTCTACCCTTTTTTCTGTTTTGCTTTTTTATTCTCTTTAAATAAAATTTAAAAAGAAGAAATTAAGGACCTGGGGAACGATTACCTATGAGGCAAGAAAGAAATGTAAAAACCACACAACAGTATTTAGTTTGGGGAAGAGCTATGCAAGGTTAGCACATACTAGGATAGAAACTGAGAGAAATGTACAATATTGTTGCCTTGGTTTTGCAGTGGACTGGGAGTTCTATGGCACACAGTCATTTTCCTGTGAAAACACACTGATTGTGTTTCAGAGTGCACCTTGATTTAACTGAAGACTACTTCCCTTTAGGGGCAATTGGGAATCTACCAGAAAGTCAGCTCCAAACTGAAGTAAGTATTTGATACATATTTGTCAATAGAATAGTATTTCTTTAATCTTCCTTCTCTATGACAAATAATCATTTTGGGGATTATAAATTCATTTCTTTTGTTCAATCTAAAAGTTATTTTTTCAACCATACATTGTCCTTTAAACACTAAGATCTCAGTATGAATTTATGAAAGTATTTCCATTTTCCAGGAGGAAATAGCACAGAGCACCAACAACATTGGCGATAACTTAAAGACTAAGTCATTATTTTTGGAACTAATTATAAATTTGGCTCTTAACACCAAACACTCTTCTTAACAATACACTAACACATATTGTTTATAGTTACAGAATACAACCATGTGTCAGTGAAAGTTAGAAAAGTATTCTTTTGGAAGAAGTCCAAGCTCACTTATAGTATAGAATTTAATAAAGTTTAAAAAAATTATTTTCCTAACAACATTTTGAAGTATACAGTTCTTTTATTAAAGAGAAGAATTCTAGTTGAGAGGCAGGGTGTGGAACTCAGCATAACCAAGTTTGTTTACACAGTGCAGTCCATACCTTCCTGGTTAGGTCAGAGAATGTTTCTTTTACCTGGGGATAGTTGCCTTTTATTTAGCACTAGAAACTAATTGTATAATTTATGGTTAATAATGCATGACCACCTTCCCGTTTTGGACTATTTTTGTGTCCCACAGGACCAGGGATCTAGAAACTGATTTGGTGAAATAGAGCTGTTGCAACACATAATTTATCAGAAAGGAAGTACTGTCCGCCTTAAAAACAAACCAAACTATCAAAAATGGTCAGGCATTACGACAACGGGAACACAATGGGGGCAGCCAGAGAGCGACTCCAGAAAATATTTTTCTTTTACATCATAAAGTAACAGAGATAAAAAAAAAAATGGTCTTAGCAAGGTAAAAGAAGCTGTTTCTCCCTGTCTATTTCCAGCAACCTGATGCATTTACGGCAACTCTGGAAATATTTTGAGAAGAAAACTTGCTTTGGAAGGCAGGTACATAAAAGTTGTTTTACAATCCAGTCTTACTGATAAAAGTTTTCTGTGCTAAGGATGGAGATTTTGCAGATTTCTAAATGCATTTTATTCTACTGAAATACATTTTGCCTTCACAAAATACAGTGCACAAATGATTTGAGACACAATGTCCCTTTACCTGAGAACAAAACGTTATTTGTAGTAGGGAGCAGGAAAATCAGGTTGCTGTTTCTGAAGTCTAACCACCTCTTATCTCGCTGTGCCACTCTCTGCTCTGCCCAGAGCCACTCCCTTAACCTGATATCTGTTTACTTTAGAGGAGGCAGTTTTTGAGGAAGGATCATAAATATCCTGGCCCAGTGCCCTCGGAGCCATGACAAGCAAAAAATTGCACTTGCCTGAAGATAGCCTGCGTGATATTTAAATGTGTGTGTTAATTTTTCATCCAGTTTAATAACTATTTTTTTCTCCCTCTAGTTCTTTGCTATCCATTTCTTTTGTGAAGCTGTGGGCACAGGAATCTCTGCAGGCAGAGCATCCAGAGCGCATTTCAGGACAACCTCCTAAGGAGTAGTTGCATTCACAGCATCTGGAATCCTGCTCCTTTTCTGAAATGGCAGGTGTGAGTGGCTGTCTAAAATATTCTATGTTTATCTTCAACTTCTTGTTCTGGGTAAGTGTTTTTTTTTAATCAATTTTATGCAAGAAAAGGAATCTTGATATAAATATCATAAGCAGGAACAGATTCCACACTTGAGAAATACAATGAAGAAGAAAGTGTAATTTTTCATTTACTTGTTGGGATTTGTTTGTCCTTTCTTTGGTTATTTCAGTAATTGAATATGAGCCAATGCCTCAAAAAAAGTGTACTTCAGGATCTGTGAGGATAAACATTTCATAAATGTTTTGATATTGTTGCAAAAACAATCACAGAGAAAAAATATCTTTAATTAAAGGGGGCAATTACTCTTATTTGTGTATCTACGGGGCACTGTGGGAAAACGGTCTGATCGATCCCCAGTCTGTCCCCAGAATCCTTCCTTTTAGCTCTGGTTCTAGAAAAGGTGATTTGTGAGTCCTGAGATGATAAAGACACAAGAAAAGATTTATTTTCAGTGTCCCCTGACCAAAACAAACACACAAGCAAAAGGGTCATGAAAAACTTGAGAGGGAAACAATGAAATTATTTAATCATATGATTAAACTAAGCCAGTGAATTTTTATTGGCATTTTAAAGTCAGTATTTTGATGTTTCATCAGTCTCCTTTTTAATCAACAAGGCTTGTATTCAGCAATTTATATCTCTTGAAAGTCCATAGACACAGCAAATTAATGGAAAATAGCCTCTAACATTGGGGAATGGAAAAATAAAGTATGTAAAGGGCAGGCTGATGTTAGGAAGTAGGCCTTTGCATTTTTTAGTATATATGGCACAGTTAAAGACTTTAAAAGTAAATCAGTTGAGATGATTTAAAAGTAAATTAGCTTAAATAAAAATGTCAGTTTGTATTATAGATTGAAAAATAGCTTATGCAATATAAATAGGAAAGAATTCCAATTTTGCTTTTGTACCTGTTTGTACTTGCTTCTGTAACTGTTTAATAAACAATTAGCTGGTAGTTATCTGCTAATAAATTCTTATCTTGTCAAAATAAGAATGGATTTAATAAAACTTAATGCATAAATATACTGCTATTGTATAGGGCAACTTTCCATGCATTGGTCAGTACTGCTAATGAGTACTGACAATATACTAGGGAGATAAATAAGTGAGCTACAATCAAAATAATAGTTCTATTCTCGGTGTGCTTTCACTTTTCCTTAGAAAAAATGGACTGTTTTTCAAGGTATCAAATTAAACTCATGAATATATGCCAGTTTAAATGTTAACCCTAATAAATTTATTCCCTTGAAATATTTGAAATTTTTGGAGTAGGAACAAAAAATACCTATGATTTTGTCTTGGTTTTGTTTTTAGTTTGTTACTGTGGATAACTTTCAGCGCTCACCTAAAAAGACAAAAAAGGGTAATCAATCCCATCAGCCGGCCAATCTTTCTCTACCTATACTCTCCATTCATTCTTCCACCTGGGCTATTGGTGATCAGTTGATACATCTTTTATGTCAATTTTAATCTGTAAATTCTCTTTTTGATTTTATACCCCTTCCCTTGAAATTTGTTGTAGTGGTGTGTGCTTTTGTTTAACACATGTTTATCTAGATCTTGTTATTTCCAGGCTGAAGGTGAAATTTAATGTTTGTATTCTCATGTAATCTGTAAAGTAGTGATTGCATTGAGTAATTTGAGAAAATGTAGGCTTTTTTGGATACAATTACTTCATAACTGGTTTTACATTTTTTCTTCAAGAGGCCAGGAACCACCACATGTGTCACTTTTTAATGATGATTCTCAAGTAATTTTTAGTTCATTAAGAGTCTCAAATGACCATTTTCTATTCCTATTGATCTTTACATATCACCTGGAATACTTTTAATAAGAACATTCTCATTTACTGATTTGTTATTTGGTTGCCAGCAATACTCAGTATATATATCATAAATACTTACGTATCATAAACATACTGTAGCATTTATTATCACAAATTTATTAGCATAATTACTTAACATAGATATTAGCATAAATACATCTTACTTCTTACAAGACTTCAAAGTAATGAGTTAACTTTCTAGCACTATTCAACAGTGATAAACTAATATTTTATTTAAGTCTCTATATGAAAAGATATATTCCATTATAGTTGCTACCCTTATTGATGTGAAATTCAGCCAATTTTTGACCAATAGATCTTCAAGTTGGCTTTTGATACAATTCTAAAAACTTTGATAACTTCTTCACTACTTGATATGACAAGGTGTACCAGGCTCATTTGCCTATTTCCAGCTCAGCCCTGGAATCAGTTATTTCTCTAAGAAATCCTGATCCATGCTTTTAAAGAACTATAGCCACTGTCTCCTTTCTAAGATACAGAATATCTATGTATCCAAATACTTAAACATTTAACAAACCCAAGTATTAATATACTAATAAATGCATTGCTCCAATTTTAGTAAAATGTCCCAAAATGCCTAAACAATATTCAAACTACAGAGCTGTTAAAATATGTCCTTGCTATGTGAAAGCAGCCTGTGAAGTGCCACTGGCCTTTGTGAAAACATCAAAAGTGCTTTCATTAGGGGACATGTGATCTGTCACTTTTGAGAGGTGCTGATGGAGCCTGTGAAGAGCCCTTTCATTTAATCAGGAAGGTGTAATCAATCTTAAACCAAAATGATAAAGATGGTCTAGGAAAGGGGAAGGTCATAGACTCAAGATGGTATGTTTAAGATTAAAGTTCAGTGTCAACTGCAGAGATCTGTGCCATGTTGTATCCAGATATTGTTGTCTCTTTTCTGGGGAGCTCTGAATATTTTATGGTTACCATTATCTGTTTCTTTGAAACACAAATTCTTTCTGCTGCTGTAGATTTCATTTAGGTACTTCTAACTTCCTCCACCAGTTCTTCTCAGTATGTGTGATGGGACCTACAATCTCTACAGAAGAGGTCTCAAATGGAGTGTTTCATTTCAAGCAAGAATTATAAAGATCCAATGATAATTTCTCAGCCAACATGTGACATCAATATTTTAAATCAAAATTATATAACAGGAGGAATCTCAAAGGTTAAGAAATGCTCCCATTTCTACTTTCTAGTCTACCCCTAAACCAGAGCTCAAAGTTGGCTCCATGATCCTTCATAGGAAATTAGCAGTTGTCACATTCATACTGGTTACTTATGAAAAAATTTTAGTGGGTCCCACTGATGTGGTTTTCTTATCTATGGCCTTATGTTTTCAAATGCATTCTTTCTTGCAAAATTATGTTTTTGCAAAGTAGGGCCAGATGCAGAGTTATCTGTAAGATATGCTTAGGGTCATTTAATCTAAACATGCTAGTTTCTTTTGGGAGAGGTCTGCCACCTAAATATGCAGTGATTTTCATTTATTAAAATTACTAATTGAGGGCTGGAGATTTAGCTCAGCAGTGTAAGTGCCTGCTTGGCAAACATGAGGTCATGAGTTCAATCCCAGGTACCAAAAATAAAATAAAATAAAATAAAATAAAATAAAATAAAATAAAATAAAATAATAAAATAAAATAAAATAAAATAAAACATTACTAATTGATAAAAATATATAAATGTGATAATCATTCTTAACCACTCAGTCTAGAGTTTTCTGCAAATCAGAAAATTTGATGTGCTGCAGGTAATAGAAAAGTTACAGGTTCAAAACCTATATTCCTATTTTGTCTCAAAAGCATGAAATCCCAATTTCCTTTATATTCTTCTCAGATAGGGCAGGTCTGGTAGTATTATAGTTGCTTATAATTTCTGAAGAATCTGGATAAACAGGAGACACAGGGCCTTAGGCTGGGAGGTGTGCCATGCAGTAATGAGCAGAAATAGAGAGATGGCAAGGAAAGCTCTTAATGAGAAAAAGCAGAGTGAGCTGATATTGTCAATCCCAAATAAGGAGAGATAGGAAGGAGCCAAGCTATAAAGCTAAATGTGTTAGCAACTGTAGGAATAATTCATGAAGGTGTTTGAAGAGAGCAGAAGATAGAGCATGGCATGAAGATAGAGGACAGCACAGATCCAGCAGCCAGCATTTCATTGTTATCATTGTATTTTATGGGGTACCTGGGCCTCTAGATTGAATGTGCTGAGAGTAAATAAAATTTGGAGGCAAAGTAAGCATAACTCTGAGATGGAGGTACTATAAAAGTAATAGGACATAATGATATTTTATTCTATCAATTAATGAGATACCCCAAGATAAAGACAAAACAATGATGAAATGTATGGGCTTTGTAAATGCAATGGCTCACTCTCACTATGCAGCTAAAGTTGGTTGAACTATGCTAATAAGAGATGTTAGAGCCCAGCGGTTGAGAACTCAGGCTGAATATCAGTTTCTTCATCATTAGTTGTGTCTCCTTGAAAAAATTTGTTAGGTTGTCTGTGTTTTGTTATTTATCCATAAAAATATCGATAGCAGTAGTATCTACCACATGAGGTGGTTGTGCTGATTAATGAAGTTAATACACATAAGAAATCAAGAATTATGTTAATGGAAGAGAAAAAAGATAATCTAATCCATATTGAGTAGACATTCTGTTAGACAGAAATATGAAACTACTCCATTTAGGGCTGAAAAATTTTCAATGTTTGATTTTGAAAAAGAGGAGGAAATAGGATGTCAAGAATTATAATAAGAATTACAATAAGGCAAGATAAAGGATGAAAAAGATGAATTCATACTGATAGAGATTCAAATCTTGAATTTGCTTCTTACTGTTTTGAGATCTATTGACTTTTCTTGTGCCCCAGTCTCTGCCTTTGTAAAATGAAGATAATTTTGTCTGGAAGGCTTCATTATTAAGATTAACTGAAATATTCTACAAAAGCCTATAACCAAGAACTGTTATACAACAATAATTTGAGCAATATTATTTTTGATTCTAATAATAATACTGCTTTTTAATTTATAATGATTGAATCTGGAATAATACTATTTTATACATAGTGGATATAAAACCTTAAATACCATTTGTGCCCTATTCTGACCCTCCTTTTTCTGCACAGATAAGGAATCTGTGGGGAATCTAGGAACAGACCCATGCTGAGTCTGACTTTCACTTTAGGTACCAAGACTCCAAATTTCCCTGCAATTGGCTTCACCTCTGCCTCCAAGGGACTAAATGGGCTCTTTTCCGTTTGTCTTTTCATGACAAACCGTTTGCTAGAAATGGGAGCAGATTGCAAACTGAACTTGTGTTTGTGTGCTGAAACATCCATACCCGTTTCTAAGAGGGTCCATGGAGAGCTTGAAACTGAAGAAGGAGTGAGGAGACTGAAGTTGACTTTCCACATGCCACTCCCATCTGGTGTGCACGTTTGAGGAGTCTGAGAACTCTAAAGTAAACCTTGTGTTCCAGGTAGTTCAGCAGGCACATTTTTTAAAAGAGAATAAAATCAAACAAAACAAGACAGAATAAAACAAATCAGCATAGAACAATGAAAGCAATAGATGAATTCAAAACAAGATAATAGGAAACCAGCGATGGTACTTCAAGTGGCTTATGCATGCTACTCATCTGGAAGTTGTGCTTTTGAAACAGTTTAATGAAAACATTTCTGAATTTACATTATATTATGACTGATAAAACATGTGAATGCAGAGAAAATGCTGAACATTCATCTCTTTTTACCTGCTTTGAAGCTCTATGAATTTTAATGATTTAGTGTTTACCAAGACCCGTTTATTTCAACAAGAAAGGCAATTGATTTTTTTGTGTGTGTATGTATAAATTTAGAGATATAGAAAAATTAGAATTTCCATTGCTTATACTGGGTTTTTGATTTATTTAATAGATCTAAAAAGTGTATAGAAATGCAACCACAGGAACACATATACTATGTATTTAATGTTCATTGATACAATAAACTTTCATTTGGAGATGAAGTTAAGGAAAAATCCATGACAGCAGTATCTGTTAAAGATTGAAGATTGTAATTCACCTCACTAGTTCAGAGCATTAGGAAATCAGATGTTGCATGAAGGGTGGAGACCATTTAAGTAAATCAGAGTTACTTTAGGCCACATCTGTAAAAGGAATGTACAGTAATGTTTCCTCTCCAGAAGATCTGAGAATTACATTAACCCTGGTCATTAGAGAGTAGAGCAAAGGAACCATCCTGTTCTTAATGAATAATAAATTAAAATAAGCCTCATCCTATTCAAAGATGAATAAGGGAAATTTAGTTTAAGGCCAAGTGAGAAGTACTATTGACTAAATGGAAGATAATACCACTTTGATAACTTGTAGGACAGACATACATCTCTGATGAAAAACACAGCAGAATTCTGAAAAACTATTTGGAAATCAGTGTCCACCAAATTTATGCCTGAAAATAAACTCCATGCCTACCTATGGGATTGATTGGAGGCCATAAGACATGACAAATTTAATTGGTATATCTTAGGGTGAGCTGAAAAAGGAAATGGACAAAGACTTAAACTAGAAACTCAATAGCAGAATTAAAATGTAGCATAGACAGAACATTAGAGACATGGATATAGAAATAAAAACGAAGCAAGATGATAGATGCAGAGTACAGAGAATGAGAATTCAAAACAAATTGTTTTCTTGAACAGCACAAAACACATAGAAGACAAATGATTGTGAAAATTATATGTAGACATATGTGGAGCTAAAATTATAGTTTCATGTAGATGAAAGTATCTGCTTGGTACAAAGTAAAAAGATATCTGTGCTAGATAAATATTAGGAAAACTAATTTTATGATATTAAAACTGTGATCTTATATGTGAATTTCACCAACAGGATGAAAATAATATAATTTAAGTGCTTGTTTCTTTTCATGTTTGTGATGAAATTTGAAAAACAGCGATAGAAATCAGAATGGAAATCAGAGTTTAGCTAATTTCAATATCCCTAAAAGAATTTTGTCTGACCTTGAAGAATAAAGTTGGGCAAATATTCTTGACTCCTGAAACAAATGAGTCCTGATTCTTTCCACTTTCGTGTTAGAGAGCGTGCTCAGAGCCTGAGAAAACTACAAGTTGTCCTGTGAAGGACAGACTTGGCTGATTTCATAAGATGCATGTATGATTTAATTACTAAGTTGTTTGAAAACATGGAACAAATAATAATATACAAAATTTAAGTGTTGAAAAATTTTTAACAAAAGTTAAAGTGTCAAAAAATATAACACTCTCTGAGACTTCTTAACATTATCTTTCAGCTTCATAAATACCATATAACATTGGTACTCACCATACCTACTGGACAATTAATATTACTTTTAATAAAGCTAAAGGCCAGAGCAAATATTAAGACAATTATTATAAATCTATGTGTCAAAGGAGAATAAAAAGACAGAAAATATAAGAAAGCAAGTCAAATAACAATAATAAATCCAGTGGGTATAAAATTACTGAAAACATGCTCAATTCATCAGCACATTCACTAAAATCACTAAAAATCCTGGAGTATTTCAATGTCATTTGGTATAAATCCTCATGAATTTATTGACAAAAAACTGCTAAAATGAACATTTATCTCCATTTGAAAGTAAAATTAGGGATTTAGTAGAAGGAGGTAGGGGTAAAGACTTGAGGGAGGTTTTTAAACTCTAAAGCTGTCTTGTTTAATAGTTTGTCCTTGAGAGAGAGAGAGGGAGAGAGAAAATGGAGGGTGAGAGGGAGAAAGTGGGAGGAGACAAAAACAGAATATTAGAATAATTGGAATTATTTTGTAGAAATTGAATTATGTACTTAGGTAGTAAGGGCAGACTGATTAGGAATTGCTCTGAATTTTCTGGATGTGACTATACTCTTTCAGGATTCCAATTTTTTAAAGGTCCAAAATGAGGAGTTTGGGCATCGATGATTTTTGAGATCTTTTAAGGAGTCTAGAGTTTATGGCTCTTTAGCTATGCATTGTACTCCCACTAAAGCTCTTGGCCTTATTTCTACTGCAAACCTAATGCGAAACTATTAAAAGTGATGCTGGGGGCAGTGATTCTGGGCAAGGGCTCAATTGTGCCTGAAAGCAATGATGATCCAAGGTTATGGGTTTTGGACATTTCCATGTCAGAGATTGAAAAAATAAGAAACATCTAGAAAGTTCTCCAAGACATGCTTTGTCTGGTATGTTATGGGCTGCTCTCAACTTATCTATCTAATAATACATGTTTGATTTTTTTTTTTTTAGTCCACAATATGTATTTTTTTTTTAACTCTGAAAGACAAGGGTTTTCCTTACACTAAAGTAAAATGTGTTTCACATTTTATTGTTGGCCTTGATCCAAATTAAATAATCTGGTAAAGCCATTAAAGGAATTTAAGACTAAGTACTGATTTCCATTGTTCTTTCTCTGTATGTAAACTTTACTACCTAAAAGACTTATTTTTAAAAGTTTGTTTGAGTTCAAAAAGTATCAGTTATTATATTCTCTTGTTGTGCAGCTGCATATTTTATCCAGTGCCCTACTGTTTTCTATGGAATCAAAAGTCAATCTCTCTCTTGAATCTTGAATGAATGACTAATTGGTGATTAGTCAGTTATCCTCTTCCAGTCTTGGTCCAGAATAGTTTCTTTGAGGTCAAAAAAAGGGCATACTAAGAATATTTTCTCTTTAAACTATTTTAACTTACCTCTTGTAATCTAGCAAAAAAAAAAAAAAGAGATTACAATTAAATCCTGAGAAATAATCATTTCCTGCCTTGTAAAGATGGGTATTTGTCTCTAGGCCTATAAATGGACTGTGAATAAGAAGCAGTTATTCTTATTAAGTTTATGAGTCACAGTGGAACAATTCAGCAATTATCTGTAGTAAAATGTGCCTCATTTATCTGTTAAGCTGTAACTGAATAGTTAATGATAAACTATTGCAACCAGATAGACAGGTTATGTGACATTAGGGTTTTATTTTATCTTAATTGTACTCTGACATTGTTTGTTTTTCTTCTGCAGCTATGTGGTACCATAATCCTGGGAATAGCAATATGGATACGAGTAAGCAAAGATGGTAACGAGGTAAATATATATAAATAAAGTAGCTGATTTCTTTTATAATAATGAAAGTAATGAAAATAATAAAAATATCTTTCTATAGCATTTTTATTAATGATTTCATGTAATTTTTGTGATGATATATAAGTTAATAATTACTTATGTGCCTCACATTGTGCTAGGCAAGAAACAATCACTCTGAAGAATGGAGGAGGTATTATCTCAAAACTAGGAAGATTTCAATGAAAGGGGAAATTTGTCTCCTTCAGTATTTCTTTAAGGCCAGTTTGAGGATGTAAACTACCTCTTCTCAAGAAAAACGATTTCTATAGTATAAGGTATTCACCATAAATTAGCTGAATTTTTGGTTGCTCTAAAAGAGAAAAAGTGTGAGAAACACAATTGATGAAGAAGAATATGAATCTAAATATCAAACAGAATCTTGTATGTTTTAAAGGCATCAACACACAAGGATAGTTGGTATTTGCCTACAGCAACTGGTGTTAAGGGCAATCCCTTCAAAAACAAGGGCTGATCGTGCTAGTGTAACTCTCTTGTCAGTGGGAGATGATCCACTTCTTGTTCACTGTGAAAGATAACCATGGCCTATTTTGCCCATCACATTCCATTTTATGCCCAGGGACAAAGCTTTTGCCAATATTTCCCCAAGTGTGGAAGAAGTTTAATTCATAGGATGAGTTCTATCTCCAGCCTTTGGATATCACAAGTGTTATTTCTCTTCCATACCACAGTGACACAAATACAGAAGGAAGGGAAAAGGGTTGAGTGTGTGGGTCAGTTGTTCTATCAGGTTCTTCTACATATATTCTTTGTAGTGCCATTTCTCAGCTTCGTTGCTTCCATTCTTTTCTCTCCCCTCCCTTTTTCAGCAGCACCTTTGCTTCACATTTACTATTCTTACCTCCAACTGAGTGGTTTATTTGTCCTTGTTGGTTGCTTAGGCTCTTCTCCTCGCTATTCAGAATCACATATTCAGTTGCTACAGGGTTTTCAAGGTTCTGCCCAAATGAAGAGTCTCCATTTCTTAAGAAGAAGAAGTTTGAGTCCTTTTTGATAATTATAAAGATAATATTAAATCAACAATGAAGACAGTGCATTTTCTCTTAGAATTTATTATACCACGGTGCAGTTAAATGCCTTTGGAGACAGCCTGGTGGGAAGAAAGTTTAAAAACAAATTAACATCTGTTGTGCTTCCTTTTCTGAAGTTCTTGGCTATTCTGGAAATTAATCTCCCCTTACGCCCCAAGAGAACCCAAAGAGTCTTAGAGGAAGTTAGGTGATTCTTCATTTTATGCCTTACCATGATAAAGAAGCTGGGTGGGGTGGGTGTGGCAAGTAGTCTGTATGGCTTGAGTTTCTCCAAGTCACATTTATTGTTTATATTAATGAACTCTGATTTCTTGATGGCCCAGAGATCTGATGTTTGGGCCAAAGGATGGTGAAGATGTGCAGAATCTGACTGCTTTTGTGATTCCAAATTAAGCAGAGAGATATCAGCCCTCAAATCTTTTAAAGATGTGTGTACAAACTGTGTTTTATTCTATTTCATTCTTTTATTTCTGGTGAATATTTTTTTTCTCCCCAGCATTTTTGGTAAACAAATTCAGTGTTTAATCTGTTAAGAAATTGTACACACTGAACATATTAAAGGAGAGCTGCAGTCCTTGAGAGAGTGTGACTCCACATCTGGGGATGGGTATGAGTTGATAGAGCTAGACTGCATCTTTAGTTATATTTTAACTTGTGCACTGTCTGCCTCTTGCCGTGAACAAGTCAGGGTTACCCAACCTGACTTATATGAAATTGGCTTGATTTATATTTTCCTGAAGTTAGTGACAAAAAATCAAAACTGAGAGAAGAGCTAAATTTTATTACCAGAAAAACAGAGGTAGCAGCATTAGAAGGGAAAGCATGGGGTAAACGCCAAAAAGGATGTCAGTGAGATGCTCTCTCTTTCTGCTGGAGTTTCTCATAGGGATACGTTTTTCCCCTTGAAGATAAACTCAGCACCAGGAGACAAAGCTTATAGGACTCCATCTTTGCCCCTGGAAATCCCTTCTAATCCTAAGATGTTTCTAGAATCCTTTTCAGGCCGACCAAGCCTTTTCTTTAGAAATTCTCCTCTTCTCTTAGGACATACAGAGTGTTCATCTTTAAAATCCTACTGTATCTGTGCTGGAGCAAACATCTGAACTCGGAATTTCACTTCATTCTTCCATGGAATAGTCATTTGTTAGGCTGTACTTGGAAACAGTGCTTGCTAGGCGGTTCGGTCACAGCTTTCTGTCCAGTCTCTCACAGTGGGTTCCCATGCCCTGGTCAGTCTCAGTGAAGCATCTCATCAGCTGCTGCTCAGGGGCCAACTTCAGTGCACAGGCCTCTTGTGTAGACATTTGATCCTATTATTTCTCAGTCTAGACAAGCTATGTAAAGTCCCCATAACGCAGGAAGAATGTCTTCTACCCTCTCAGATGCCTTAGAGTTTGCCTGTCCTGGGTGCAACGCTATTGTGAATGTATTTAGCAGTGGACTGATAGAGCTGTTTTCCTAAGGCTGCTTTTATGTCCCATCTATTTTAACCCAGATGTTATGCTTGCTTATTAACAACAGGGATTTCTTAGATCCAATCTTTTTTTCTTTTTTAAATTTTATTTTAAAGATAATAAAACTCCACAAAACAAAATAGAATAAAGCCAGTCAAAACAAAGCAGTGAAATTAGTACAGAACTTTGAAGTAGAATAATAGGAAATCAACAACGGCTACTATAGTATTTCTTGTTATTGTCACAATAGTTGTCCATTCCATCAGACATAGCAAAATCAAACCAAACAAAACAGAATAAAACCCATCAGAACAGAACATTGAATAAAGCAGAACGATAAACTGGAACAAAACAAAACAGTGAGAACAATATTGAATTTCAAAAACAAGATAGGAGGAAATCCCTATATTTGACACACTGCATACTGTCATCCTCCCAACAGATGCTCAGACCAGTGGCCCTAGGCCTGCAAAGTCAATCAAACCATACAAACATTTAGTTGTTTCTTGTTCCTCAGTTGCTATCAACCAATCCTGTCCTCCAAACTGCAGGTTGCTTCCAGGGTTTAGGGGGAAGTTCTTGGTTCTCTGCCATGTGCTGGTAGCCTCATGGGAGATGTTTTCTGGCTTTTCTCTTTCTGGGTCCCATATGACTTGCTTACGAGTTTTACTGCAAGAGCTAATTGCCTTCTTCTTCTTAATGGGCTCTGCCCAGTCCCAGTAAGTATTCTGCTGATTGACAGGAAGGGCCTCTTAGCTCCAATCTTAACAATAAAACAAGTACAAATATCTACTAAACAAGCAAAAATCTTTAGCACATAGCCAAACTTTCTAGTTGTATAGATTGAAATGTTAGCTGTTAGCACAGAGTTTTGGAGACAAAGCAAGCTTTAAAAAACACAGGGCTGACATGTTTTTCTATAAATGGAAAGCTGGAGCCCAACAGGTTAGCTATCTTAGGGTTACAAACTTAGTTGTTTCTAGGACTCTGAGTAAAATAAACATGTTTGTTTTAATGTTTGTATGATTTCAGCACATTCCCTCCTATTTATGATTGCAGGAAGGTTTCTTGTAGGTCATGAATGGACTTTTTAAATTATTATTTTAAAGGTGATAAAACACAACATAAAATAAAATAACACACAACAAAACAAGGAGAATGATACTGGCAAAAGCAGTAGAGTAGGAAATCCACAAATTACTATATTGCATACTGTTATCCTCTAAATAATGGTTGGTTTTAGGTTTTAGGTTTTAGGTTTTAACTGATTGTTTTAGGTCTGCAAAATCTATTGAACAATAAGTTCTTTCTTTCTTAAGAGCACTAAGTTCTTTCTTTACTTCAGTTGCTATCATCTCAGCCTCCATTCTTCCAAATCAACAAAGGTGGCTGTGACCCACACGTTTTATGACAGATTTTGGGAGGCAGAATCTTTCAGCTGGCAGAGGCACCAGGGGTCTTTAGAGACAGTCCTTTAGGTAGAGGTTATAGGACATAAGTGGGCTAGATGCAGGGTGTAAGTAGAACATAAGAACAAGTTCTTGCCCTTTATTTGTGACTGATTATTGCACATTCGTAGTGAAACAAGGGTAGGCTAAGATTAAGTGTTATGAGAGCAATGAAGAAAAGTATCCCTGTGTTGCTGGGAAGAAGTGAGTTATGCTTCAAGGGTAGGCCATCTTTCATAAAGGGTCCTGGGGTACTTCCCTCAGGATCCTATTACTCATCACAAGCGGTTGATGAAATAATGAGTTTCTGGAAGGACTATTCCTTCTGAGAGTGAGAAGATTGATATGGAATTTCAGGAACTAGACTTTTTAAAAAACCAAAATAAAAAGAATTTTTATTAATTTAAGAAACTTCCATACCATCTCTTTTTAGTCAGTTTCTGCCTTCCTTCCTACTTTGCTCAAAGGCAAATACTTTGATTTTTATTACTACAGTTTTGCAAATACTTTGATTTTTATTACTACAGTTTTGCATGTTCTTGAAATTGTTATAACTGGACTCATACAATATTTACTCTTTTAGGTATGGCTTCTTAAACTCAATGTGATGATTCTGAGATTCATTCATATTGTGTCATTAAGGGCTTTGAGGAGTGCTTGGGTTCTTTTTTAATTGCTGAATATGACTTATAATGCTGATTTATATATAAAATGCAAAAATGTGTGAACCAAAAATTACATTAAGAAGAAAGTACCTGTCATTTTAAGCTTTTAAAAAGTTTTAAAAGAGTCATGACATTTCTTCCATCCAGTTCCTAACATGTCATTTTAGAATGAATGACTTAAAATTTGAAACATTGCTTAGGAAAGTGCAATCTCAACAAAATTTAAGCTCCAGAGGGCAGGGAATTTTGCTTGGAAGTATTTCAAAATCCCACAACACATAGTAGGTACCTAACTGGTATTTGTTAAGCAATAAAAGTAAATATCAAAGAAAGAAATATCGCATTAATCTTCACTTTTATTCCCAGGTTCTCAGTTCTGGAAACTCTGAGGCCAACCCCTTTATTGCTACAAATATCTTGATTGCAGTGGGTGCCATTATCATGGTCCTGGGGTTCCTGGGATGCTGTGGTGCCGTGAAGGAAAGCCGCTGTATGCTTCTCTTGGTGGGTTCTCAGCACAAATTCCAATATTTAACCTTTAGATATCTGAGGATTATCTCTTGTTCCTGTTATCTGTTAACAGGATTTGATAAGATTGATGAATGCTCGCTTCTGCTTAGAGTATTTGATTGTGGAAGGTAATATGGTTTAGATTTATTTTAGTTTGACTTAGACTAGAGGACGGTTTGCAAGAAGCCAAATGTTAATCATTCATTCATTCTTTCATGAGACATAACAGCACACTTCTAAGGACTAGTACTGTGCCAAATTACACAAGCTTTCAAAAAAAACTAGAACCCACTAGGGAGGGTTAATAGTAAGTAAGCAGATAGCTGTGGTGGGAGTGAGTGACCCAGAAGAGAAGGACAAAGATAGAAGAGGGAACTTTCAAGCCAGGGTAGGTGAAAAAGTCTCTGTATGGGTGACTGTAATATGTTCAGGAAGATAAACTGGCGGTCAGCCCATTGCTGGCTTGTTCCCAGAATGGGTGGGCCTTGGGTATGGCTTGAGAGTGCTGGAAACTGTTTTCAGTAAATGATGGGAGATCGTCTGAATGTGAATTGTGATCAAATCATGAAGCTTACTACACACCATGCTAAGAACATTGTAAGGGAGTGAAGCAATCAGTTTTACGACTTAGCAAGTTTTCAGGAGGCTAGATTAAGATAGAATAACCCATAGAAATTCACTTTTAACATGTTGTAGAAAATAATGAATTGATATACTATAGAAAAAAATCAAGTATTTATCAGATATAAATCTGAATGAGTTAATCAGAACCATTATAGAACTATTTCTATTGTAAAATAAGGATGGTGTCAGTTCCTGTAAATATTTTTTGCCTTTGTGAGAGAGGCAGAGGCAGTTTGACAAGACCTTAACAGCATCCTTAGTGGTTGCTTTTTGAGTAACAAGATTTCATTTGCAGTTTGGGAAATTTACTTGTAAATTCTATTTAAAAAACCAACAAATAAACAAACAAGCAAAACAAAAACAAAAAACTAATCAGTGGGCTACATTCTCCAAAATTATGATTCTGTAGATGTGGAGATTTCAGAAATTTACAAAAAAAAAAAAAACCCAAGATGACACAGGATTCAGTTATGGAAATACTATTTTGAAGCCAGTTGTGAGTTTGTATCTGATGAAAAAAGGTAAAGAAAAATAATATTTGAAAAAATTCATTTAAGTTTTAAAACTTCCTTCTCTTATATCACACAGATACCAACACTCTTTCAATAAAATTTCATTTAAAATACTTTCCTTGGTCAATTTCTGAAGGAAATGTTTCAGAATGGTAATGGGTCAAAATTGATAGCTTGATGCAAAGGGTGGAATAAATGAAGATTGTGGTTCATACTGCGACTGTAACACAAGCCCTGTTGCTAAGGGAAGTGCCATGTCCAAATGCCCCAGAGGTTACTGAGTGCACCAAGGATAACAGTGTATTGTTACCCCCCTTTTCTTTTTCAGTTCTTCATAGGCCTGCTTCTCATCCTGCTCCTGCAGGTGGCTGCAGGCATCGTAGGA
Organism: Dolichotis patagonum; assembly: GCA_004027295.1. Lineage (NCBI taxonomy): Eukaryota > Metazoa > Chordata > Mammalia > Rodentia > Caviidae > Dolichotis > Dolichotis patagonum. The sequence goes on from PVJX010002333.1 coordinate 18,317, forward strand.
GCTACTTCCCAGTCTGAGGTACGTACATGCTGATGTTTGATCACTTTAGAAAAGTCTAAAACATTGAAATACTACTTCCTGATGTGATTAATTTCACAATGATTTTCAATTTTCAGACTAAACGCATTCTAAATGAAACTCTCTATGAAAATGTAAAGCTTTTGATGGAAACAGGGGATAGTGGAAAACAATTTCGGGAAGCCATTGCTACATTTCAAAAAAAGGTAATTAACCCATTTGACCCAGCCATTCCACTTCTAGGCATATTCCCAGAAGAACTGAAAACATCATACCACAGTGATATATGTGCACCCACGTTTATAGCAGCACAATTTGTAATAGCCAGATCTTGGAAGCAACCTTAGTGCCCATCAACTGAGGAATGGATTAAAAAGTTGTGGTATTTTTATACAATGGAGTACTTAGCTATAAAGAATGATCACATCGAGATATTTATAAATAAATGGACACGACTTGAGACCATTCTCTTAAGCGAAATGAACCAAACTCACAAGGGTAAATACCATATAGTCTCCCTAGAATAAGAGTTGGTAAGAGTATATAAGATTTTATGGTAATCATGATTTCCCATTTCATTGCTTTGAAGCCTTTCAATGTTTTCATTCATCAGTTGGAATGGTTTTATTCTGTTTTGTTTGACTTTATTATGGGTGAGGGTATGAACAGCGGTTTTGAAGAAAACAAAACATTATGGCAGCCATTGCTGATTTAATATCATCTTCCTTAGAAGTCCTACCATACTTCTGCTCTGCTATTACCATCAGTTCTATCATGTTGTGTCTTATTGGGATTTTAATATATGTGATAGTATAAACAAATATTTTTATTCAAAATGAGATATTATAGTAGCCATTGATCATAGTTATTTGGTTCAGAATGTCCTGTAAGTCTTTCATTCTCTTGAATGGTTTTATACTATTTTCTTATGTTTGATATTATTGTACCTGAAACTAAGCTCAATTATAGCAGAGAAAGAGAGATTTTGACAGCTACTGTTAATGTCCGATTGTCTTATTGTAAAGTGTTGTGTTGCTTATGTTGTTCTGTTCTGATCTGCTTTGTTCCGCCCTCTTTTGTTTTATTCTCTTTAAAAAAAAAGTAATAAGAACTGTAGGAGTAATAAAACCCAAAAGGCATAATTGCTACTGTAAAAAAAGAGAGCAAAAGAAAGTGTTCTAAAGGATATAACTGCATGTATGGTTAAGTGTGGAAGATAGATGACCATGCTACTTTTTTTGTTAGATTGTTGAGCAGAACTGTTAATAGTCTCACTGTTTGAATGTCTACTTTGTATGCTCTAATTTTGTAACTTGAACAACTATTTCCAAGACAGTATGCAACTTATCAACTAGTGATTTCTTAGTGGGTTTTTTTTTTTGTTCTTTTCTTTTTTTCCTTTGGAATTCTGTATTGTTGCTACCCTTTTTTCTGTTTTGTTTGGCTTTTTTTTCTCTTTCTAAATAAAAAAAAACCAAAAAAACAAAAAAGGTAATTAGATTTGTAGGTCATTTGAGGAGTGAGACATAGTTCTTCAATGTTTGATTTTTTTAAGGGCACAAGCCTTAGTGATTTAAAGTGTTTCCATTTTGCAGAATTTGAGTATTCTGGTACTATGCAATAAGATAAATTCAAGAATATTTATAATTTTTTCCTCTTCTTATCAAGTCTTGAAGCAGTTTATGACAAAGACTAAAAAGATTTGTTTATGATAGGTTGAGCTTTAATTAGGTCAATCAATAATTGTCTTAATATTTACCATTTAAAAGAGTAGTGTGCTTGGGGAGTCTGTCTGTCTGTCTGCATCTCTCTGCCTCCTTAGAGTGAATATAACTAATATTTACTACTAACTTTTGATGACATTACACACAGTAGCTCACTATATATGCAAACCATGAGGCAGTATTATAGTCTATTTTGTGTGACTATAACAAATCATTTGAGGCCAAGTATTTTATAAACAAAGGAGATTTATTTAGTTCACTGCTTAAGAGATTTGAGGGCACAACAACATCACCTACTAAGCACTGATGAGGGGCTTATGGAGGATTACATCTAATTGTGAGAGCAGGGACAGGAGAGATCACATGGTTAAACAGGGAGAAAGACAGGAGCCTGTGTCACTCTTTTTATAATAACCCATTCTCTTAGAAACCAGCTCACTCCTGCAGGACTTACCTAATCCTGTAGACCAGCTGTAATCCATTTATCTTGACTTAAGTAGATCCTGCTTCTTAAAAGTTCCTCATCTAATACACAGGGGTTTCCAGCACATGAAACTTTCAGGAACACACTTAAACCATACCCAAACCATAGCAGATGGTGGTGTCAGGGTTTTCGTGGATTGTCTTTTACAGATAAAGAGATTGGGATTTAGAGGTCTCACAACTAACAAGTGGTGATGGAATTGAAATTTGAATTCATATCTGTCTGATCAGTCTATTACCTTTTAATGTGTACACTAGTCCTTTTTTCTCTCTCTCCTCCTTCTTCTCTCTCTCTCTCTCTCTCTCTGCCCTGTCTCTCTCTCATCAGTCTATCTATCCCTGTCTCTATGTGCTCTCTATGTCTGTCTTTCTGTCGCTCTCTCTCTTTTTGTCTTTGGAATAAAAACTTGGGCAGGCACTGACGGTTCTATCCCAGCCTTTTAACTTTACTAAACACAATTCCCTTATGAATTGTGTCCAGCCAGGTTTGTCAGTTCAAGGTCCCTTGAACAACTCTGTCTTTCTGCCCGTGCACCATGCTTCACACTTGGAACACACTGTTTTTCTCTTTCTTTCTGAATTCATGCACTTTAAGTCTTGAATAAAATATAGCTACTCTGTGAAACTCTTCTTAGCTACACGTTTCTATTCAGAATTCCCATCATGTTAACTACTAGTGGCAGTCACTTCAGTTATGTCATGGGAATTTTCAGAATCTTAGTGGATGGCTGGATTTCATAGGTCATTTATCCTGACTTTTCATTGACCGGTTTATGCATTCACCAGTAGATGTCAAAAAGCTAAAAGTTCACCAATTTTTACCTGTCCCACTTATATTTAAGTCTGATGATTACTGGGTTCTTTCCTACTTTCAAATAAAATGTGTCTCTTTAGAATTTACGTCATTTAGTCTAGTTCTTCTAGGGTTTAAAAGGAAAAACACAGACTCTCAATGCTTCTACACATGGCAGACTTTCGAAAATTTCTACTGCTTAACTCCTAAAGCTTTGCCTTTCAAGTTAAAACATCCTTAACTTCTGGAGAGTTATTTATCAGATGACATTGTTTCCCAAGAGTGTTTACCAGTTCCTATTTGGATTTAGTACAGCTTATAAAATATACTACTGAGAGCATTATTTCCGAGAACTAAAATCTGATATGTCAGTCCTTGTTTAATTTCCTCCGTTTTTTACTTTTTCCCTAACTTCCCTGAAGTTACATCCTTTGTCTCTTCTGAATCATTCTCTCTCTAGAGTAAAAACTAATACCATTATTGCAGTAAGAATTTAGACAACCACATTTCTTTCATTGCGTAGGGCTAAGCTTTATGACCCTCCAAGAAATAATGGACAGAGATAACCACTGAGCTTCTGGGTTATGTCTTGAGTCATTTTTGCTGCACATTATTCCTGGAACTTAAGGTTTCTGTGGTTTCTGAATGTTCAGTCTGTTGCAGAACATTCTCTTGATGTGCTCTCATTTTGTGCTGAAATTGTATTCTGGAAACTCTTTTGTTTATAGACAGTATCTCCTTCTTATTATACTTTCTGTGTTTTTGTTTTCTGTTCATTTATTCACTTTGGCTTTTTTTAAAGTTATACTTCTTTGGGGGAAACAGTATGTAAACCATAAACTCTGCCTGGGTGACCTGGGGTACTTGTACACATAGACAGTTGCAGATTCTGTGTGGTTTTCTCTTTGGTTTTCAGGAAATTCCACTCAAATTTCCTTTAACACTTGATAGAATATGCCAGTTATGGATTAGTGATAACTAGTTGTCAAGAGGTGCTCCATAACTTACTGCATAATGCTTTTTTCATCCAACTACTATTCAGTGTTCATTAAGTTCTGTGAAATTTCTTCCCTAGCTCCTTCCACTGATGATGTAAAGAGCAGAAAAACTTTATAGTCTTTTTAACTCCTACTCTATTTCTTTTCTGCCTCCTTAAGGATACAGAGGTATATTGTATTTTAAATAGGAAGTGATCTGTGGGTGAATACAGAGGACTTATTCTTATTTTATAGAGTTTGTATAAAATGATTCAACATTATGTGATGAGGAAGTGTAAACATTTAATCATGCCTATCATAGGACAGGTAAAGAGGTTGTTTCAGGTGTGTCTTCCTTGTTAATATTGATCTTGGAGCTACCTAAAATTTCCAGTCCTTTGCAATTCCATCAATGGGCCAAGGTTCAAATCTTTATACTTGCCTTAGTTGAACTTTTAGTTTAAATTCATTGTTGGCCCATCTTTGAAACTAGATTCTGTTCTGTGGCATATTAATCATTACACCCAACTTTAAATCAACTGTAATGTTGAACAGATACTTCTGTCTTTATACAAACAATTGATAAGAATGTTGAAAAGCTCATGTTCATGTGAAAACATAGCAACAACTCTAACAGTAGTCACAATAGATAAAAAATAAAATAAAATTACAGCAGCTAATTCATATTATTGAGTGCTTTGTATAAGCCAGGCACTGGGCTGAGCATTTGCTAGCATCCTATAAATTTTCTCATTGCCTTTACAGCAAATCTCCAGATTAGATGGTGCTATTAGCAACTATGATTATCTGTGTTTGACAGATGACAAATTATAGTACAGAGAAGTTTAAGAAATGTGGTTAACATCTAACATTGGTACCCAGCCAGTAAGTGAAAGTTCTTTCAGTATACTCCCATTTCCATGTGTTAAAGTCTGGAAGGGATCACTGAGAGTTGGCTGTTTTCTTTAGCATTTGCTTCCTACCTTTCCTGCATTAACAGTCTTCTCCCTAATAGAGCAGTTAGGAGCTGGATGAGGGATAATGACTTTCCTCTTTTTCATCTAACAATATCATGTGCCGTGTGTGCTGAGTCACTGGGCTTATCACTTACAGTTTGCTTTCCTCAAACACGACTATAGTCTCCCTACACCCCATCTTTCATGTTTCACCAGGTTTTAGTTTATTTTTTGGCCTTACTCTTTCTCTCATTAGTCCAAGATCCTCATCTTTCATTTGTGCTCCCTTACCTATGTTGAGTATTCACAAAAATTCAGTCTGGGGGAGCCTCCTGAGTACCCTCTTTGGTCTTTGAAGTGCCTCTGAACCTTTTCCCCCTATTTTCCAAAAGTGATCAGAAATCGTGTGATGGAAATTTTGTGGTTAAAAACTTTTCATTTCTTCTGAATAACAGTTCTTTAATGAGACCTTAACTCTCTCATGCTCTCTTCAGAAGCTTCTTTGCCAAAATCTAAGATACATGCATATGACTCTGCTCTCTTCTGTCACTAAAATTAGAAGACAAGGTTTTTAAAGCAATTTGTTAGTTTAAATTCATCGTTGGACCATCTTTGAAACTAGATTCTTCTGCTTTATAGTATTTTTTATGGGAAAAAATAAAACAAAATTTTATAACAAATAATAGGGGAAATACAATGGCTAATACATTCAGTATTGTTGTCTTCAAAGTAGTTAATATAAGATATGGGATTAAAAAACTCTTCAAGCGATATTAGAACTAAGAGAAACTAGTAGTGTAACTATCTTATATATTTTTTGTTTCCTTTTCCCTTCCTTCTTTTCTCCTTTCCCCATTCCCATTCCTTTTTCATGTTGAATGATTTTTCTCATTTCAGAATATTAATTGTACATTTGGACCTTATTTACTCTTTCAGTTTCTCATGCTTATTATTAATTATTACTCCCAGCTCTCTATTAACTGTAGTGTTTATCAGAAACTTCTAAATTTTAAATTTTAAAGTCTGAATTCTAAATCAGCCTTTGGCATTGTAGTCCATTTTTCCTGTTACTATTAGGACCAAGTGAAAAAAAATTTCATTTTTTCTGCTACATTTAGAGAAGAGGGAGAGGTGACTTGTATTATATTTCAGCATAAGAATTATCTTCATGATGATATTCAGAAAATATAATTAAATATATTTACAATGTTTTAATCTTTTTGGTGACTATTTTTCCACTCATTTTCACTAAACAGTTTGAATGCTGTGGTTTGCTTAATGGAGCTGCAGATTGGGGAAGTAATTTTGATTCAATCTATGAGTCTTGTGCATGTCATGATGCATCAAGTGCTTGTACATCATATAAAGGAAAACTGGTTCATAAGGAGGTAAGTACTAAAACAAACCTGGCACAGTAAGTGGCTCAGTTATTTTCTTTGTGTAATAAGTCTACAAAAAAATTGAAATCATCAACTACTTTGGGAATCATGATATGAAAATCTCAGAAATTACCCAAATTTTTAAAAACTTTATTAAAGGATAAAAGCAAATATAAAAATTTGAAATATTTAATTTGTTTTATGAGTTTCCCATCATTTCAATCTAACTTTAAAGATCAAAGTAATATTGTATGGTAAAAGGCAAAATGCAAACTAATATAGTTTTTTGGGGGGTTCCTGTTTTTGGTGAACATCATTTTCTTTAAGTAATTTTGTGTTTTAAATCTAAGAAATTAGTATTTTCACTTTAATTTTAAAAGTCAAACTTTTTTTTAAAATAAGTGATTTCTTTTTTTCAATAGGGCACAGTGGGCATGCATATCTGTAATTTCAGTGTGTAGGAAGGCTGAGGCAGGAAGATTGCAAGTTTGAGTCTTTCCAGGCAACTTAATGAGACCCTGTCTCCTGTTTTATAATAAAAAATGAAAAATGCTGGTGACATACCTCCATGGTAGAATGCTTTTGGGTTCAATTCCCAGTACCACAAAAACGAGGTGTCCCCCCCACCCCAAGAAACTGTATAAGTACTAAGAAAAGATTTAGCATTTAGTGGTTTGGGTTGTCACGCTTGAATGTACCTATCAATTTACCTAGTAATTGTTGCAGTTGAAGTGCATGACATTTTAAAGTAATTTGAACAGATGAGTTTATATTTTATGTGTTGCAGATATCATATTTATATGAAGTGTGTACAGTGATAAATTGTTATAGTTCTTTCTATTGATCAAATTATCTAATGTTTGTAGACCACTTCCTATAGTGCAGACCTTTTATCAGTCCCTGGAAATCCATTCCAAATACGGTACAATGTCTATAGTCATGAGCTGATGTTTGAATAAAGAAGAGAGGTATACAATCAGGCAACTTTAATCCAGTGGCCTATTGGTGTTGCTTGGGCAGGTGCAGACACAGGGTTTATTGGTCTCTATCTAACTAAACTTTGGAATTCAGGATATGGCTTCATGGAGGTCAAGACACTTGCCCCTCACTACAGAACTTATCGTAAGCTGTCCCTTTTGTTGGAAAGGAATGTGTACACAAATGACAGTAGATATAAGTGTTTCATTCATTTACTATTTTTCTTCAGTGTCTGTTCTCTATCAGATGGATTCTTCCTAAAAACAGACATGCTTTTGGATCTTCTGGAGATTGTGATATAATTAGCTGGCAGAAAAATACATAGAAACTGTCGTAATTCACAAAGAATTAATTTACAGAATACTTAAAGATTATTTTCAAACTAGCATTGTTTTAGTTTAGTAATTGTTAACTAAAGTTAATATATAAAAGAAAATACAAATAGTACCTTGGTTCATGAACACTTCTGTTCACAAACAGTTTGGTTCACAAACAGAAGCATTTGGTAAAATTTGCTTCTGTTTGCAAACTGCCCATCGAGTAATAAACACTACCTTGACAGTCCTCCCCAGTTTCATGTAACAAATTAAGTTTTGAAGCAGAGGACCACAGTAAAGTATCTTAGCGTAAACTGACTTCCTCCTGATCAGTGATCTTTGTTATGTATCTTATCAAAATTAAAAAAGCTTTTTTCTGAAAAAGAATTGGTATCATTAGCATCTGATGTAACCCATGGGGGAGAAGTTATTTACCAGAATACAATGTGAGCATGTAGTGCTACTGTCAAAGTAATCACTAAATTTTTATTCTCATTTTTTATACTTCTCTCTGCTCTCCTGTTGCCTACTTACTTTTTTTGATATAGTATCTATAAGGAAATAAATATGGTACAAATGAATGTAGTTTCCTCTTTATTAAGTTCAATTGCAAGTTGATGTTTATCTCCTGTTAAAGATTTAATGCAAAGATATTTTACTAAAGATAGATTCTGAAAGCCCTCCTGTAGACATTTCCTGAAAATTCACATAATACAGCTAAATATATGATAATAGCTGCAAAAGTTTCCCAAAAGGAAGGTTATACATTCATCAAATATTTCCATCATGCGTTATTTGCAAGAAATCTGAAAAAAATTAGACATCTAGAATTCATGTCGTTCTTTTTCTTTCTTTCAGCTTTTTTGCTTTCTTTCTTTTCTTCTGTTTTTCTTTCTTTTGTTTTTCTTTTCTTTTCTCTCCCTTTTGCAAAGATAACTGTACTGTCTTGGGGAATTGAAAAGAAAAATATCTCTAAAATATAATAAATGTGACTTCGTACATATAATCACTAATCTTATAGTTAACTCTAAATGACATGATAATTTCCTCAGATGTTTATTGCTTTAGATCAGATGTAAATGGAGAAACCCCTTAGGTTCACAACTGAAGACAAAAGATAGCTTTATAAAATACTTAAATGTAGCAAGCAGCAATACTTCATTATTCTTTTGCACGTATATGACTATCATAGGAATGATATATTTTATAGCAAGGCAGTCAACATTATAATTTCATTGTGTAGTATTTTTCTATTTAAAAATAATAAGTTAAAATTGCTGCAATTTGTAGATTTGTTCCAAATTGCTTTAAATTTGGAATTGCATGCTGGTTTGAATACACTTCAAAAAATGCAATAAACGGTTACATTTCTAGATTCCTTTCTTTATCTGAATAAGGGTAAGCATAATGATATTTTCCTTTCTAAGGTAAAAATAGCCCCAGTAAATGTTAAAGATTTTGCAGCAATGAAACGGAATGCTTGCCTTTAATCCCACTACTCAGGAGGCTGAGGCAGCAGGATCATTGTGAGTTTGAGGCCAACCTGGGCTACAAAGTGAGCTCAAGGTCAACCTGAACTGCATAGCGAGACCCTGTCTCAAAAAGACAACAACAACAACAACAAAAGAAAAGAAAAGAAAGAAAGAAAGAAAAGAAAAGATTTTGAAAACTCACTTTTTTCAAAAAAGTGCTTTGCTGTATAATTAACTAAAACTTCAATTAAAGACCTCCTTGCAGTAGACTACAAATCTAAAAATTTCAGTCAAGATGATAAAAGCTCCATAATGAATAACCTGAAGTTAGGATAAAATTACAGTTTATTATTTTTAAATCATAAAAATTACAATTTTAGGTATTGGTGAAAATATTATTTATACTTCTCAATCCCTAGTTTTAGCAACCAGGTTGTTTAAGCAAAACTTTGCTCCCCAGATGTTTTATAATATGGGAAAAATTTGGAAAAAGATTATTTATAATTAAGGATTTCTTTTTTGTGATATTGGAGATCAAGCCAGGGGCTCTGTATGAAAGTACATTCCCAACACATTTTTAATTTTAAGACATAATCTGGCTAAATCGCAAAATTTCCCAGATTGAGCTCAAAGTTGTGACCCTCCGGACTTTGCTTCCCAGAGTGCTGGGATTACAGGCTTGCGCCACCAGGCCCAGCTTTAAAAGTAACTTTTTTGTGTGTGATTTCTTTTTAAACAGACATGCATTTCTTTCATAAAAGAATCAGTTGAAGACCACATTTTCATAATTATTGGAATTGCGTTTGGACTGGCAGTTATTGAGGTACGTAAAATATTGCTTGATTGACTTTTCTCTCATTCTACTATTTGTTCATTAGTTCCTTTAATAAATATCTATGATAAACCAAATTTTAAAAATTTTGCTTTAGGAATATAGTGATATAAAGTGCTCAATGCCCAGTATCTCCCTAAATTAGTCTTGAATTTGCCATGGGGACGATAAAAGTCCCAAGAGCTGAACAGTTCTAAGAATATGATTTTTGAATGACTTAGGTCTAAGAATATGAATTTTGAATGATTTAGTGAGAAAAAATAGTACCAGTTTTTGTACAGCTCTTAGTTTAGGTAACTTTTTCCCATTGAAAACAAACACAAGGGCTAAAGTTCCCTGAAATGAGAAAAAGAAGGACCAAATAAAAGCAAAGAACTAATCTTTATAGTTCTTAACTCATGATTTTGAAATAGAATATAGAAAATGAACTCAAGTGTGCAAAGCTATTTTCATGTTATTCCAGTCTAAAAAATTTAATAAATTCTAAGCTTATGTAGTATAAACTCACTTGAAGAGGTTTTCAAGAAAGTTTTGATTAAGGATTCTGTATTATTCTCATCAATATAATTACTGATGTTGAAAATAATATCCTGCATAGGACTTTTATCTTGATGGGTTTTCTAGGACCCATAGAATGCTTTTTACAAAGCTTAAAAATCTTTGTCAAGAATGTGTAATAAAACCATTCCAGAGAACCATTTCTGGAATTATCGCATATGTTAGACAATTCAGATATCGACAGTTAAATTCCCACACAATCTTATTTCAGAACATTAGCAAGAATTCAGTGTAAGGCATCTCCCTATTTAATGCTTTTGTGGGCTGTTAAACTCAGCTGAGTGACTTCTGCTTCTCTATGAAGGAAGGTTGTGGAATGTTCACTTGAGCTTTCTGACAACTTTCTACCTCTTGTGCCGTATCGCTGCCAGACGAGTTTTAGCTGAGACTAAAGCAAATCAGTGTTCTAAGTGGTCATTCAGGTTAGTGGGAGCATTTTCCACCCAAGTATTAGAGAACTGCTAGGGACTTCTGGCAGTAAATTGGGCTGCTGTGTATAAATTTTTTGTAGCCCAAATGAATGGGTTTAAATGTAAAGATTCTCTATTATTAGGATGTGGCTCACTTTATGTCAGATACATGATCAAAGTCAAATAGTATGGTTCATTAGGTCTATTTCCATTGATTCTGCATTTTGTAAAATGTTCTTTCTTTACTTTGTATTCTGAGTTTACACAATTTAGAAATAAGAGCTAATGGCCATAGGAAAGAGTAAAGATTATAAAAGTATATATATAAATATATATAATTAAAGATATATAGGTTTATATCTGTCTTACAGATACATCTTTATATATATTTAAAATATATGCATACATAGTGATGTGTCTGTAAAAGTATAGCACACATGCACATATATAGATAGCATAGTCATAAAATGAATGATTAGGGCCAGGGGTGTAGTTCGGTGGTGGAACATGTGATTAGCCATGTGTACCCAATAAATCAATAAAATCAAACAAACAGACAAACCAAAAACACAAATGATCAAGAGAATAGACTTTAGACGAGGCATTGAAAGTTACTGCTAAATTTCACATTATACTCAAATTCAGAAAATTGACTATGGCTACCACTCATGGATGCTTTTAAGAAGCTTCTGAAAAACAGAGCTGAAGAAAACAAAAAGAAAAAGGGTATGCTTGATAGGGAATGTTGCTGACTCTCTTATCACAGTCACAGGCATTGCCAAAAATCTGAATCTTTTACACCAGTTAAATTAAGTGTGATTTCTAGACTACATAGATCTGGTTAGCAATTGGTAAAAAAAACCCTAATTCCTCAATAAAATTGGTTTAATTCCTCAATAAAAATCTGCTCTCATTGGAGGTTTGAAGCAAAAGACAATTATATATTTCTTCTTCCTTTATTCAAAAAGA
>PVJX010002333.1:30282-131773 GCA_004027295.1 Dolichotis patagonum
GAAAGTACTTTAACGAAACAGAAGCAATGATCTCATATATATATATATATATATATATATATATATATATATATATATATATATTCAGGCCATTGATGAAAAGAAAGAGTATGCATTTGGCATGGGCTTTGAAGGGATCAGTGAAGAGTTATTTTCAAGGCTTTGTTAATACTATAGACCTGAATGGTTCTTTTCAAATTGAATGCTAAGAATCTATGCAAAATGTTGTATTCTATAAAAAATCATCTGTAGACACTTTGGAATTTTCATTATTTAGACCTAACCAGATTACCATAACTCTCCTTATTGACTCTAGCAATTTATAAGCATTTTTATTTCTCTCCTTCATTTAAAAATAAAAAGTCATTGACATTTTCAGACATCAATTTATAGAACGAATGGTATCCTGAAAAGAATTCACCATCCTGTGAATCCAGAAATGTTTAAAAAAATGATAATTTTATCACATTTTTTAAACTGCTACATATTAGTACTGTACATATCAGGACAGACTTAGGAAATTTATCCTGAATCTTCGCATAGATTATAATAGGATGAATCTCTTTTATTTGCTATTTTCCTGAACATTCATAGATGTTCACTTCAGAGACAATAAATGCAAGAAAGTGTGTTGTTACTATCTACTCTGTTGATGAATGATTGGCTTCCGTTTCAAGGATGTAGCAGTGAACTCTGCTAGTTTCTTTATTCCACCATTATTTTGCCTATTTTTAAAATTTCTTCTTCATATTTGTTCCCTAGACTTAAAGACTGGGCTCAAGGCAAAAATATTACAATTTATCCAGAATTTTAGAACATTATGAATAAAAATCATTAATTCAGAGAGTAGATGTCTATTTTACTTTTCCTTTTATGAAAGAAGAAATAATTGCTGGCAGTTTAATCACATCCACAGGAAAGAATTAGTAAGCAGAAAGTTAACATGATCCTAGTGTTTGAGATGACTCAGCATAAATGACACCTTGCTCTAATTCCCGCTTCTCTTCAAAGGGAAGGGTAGGAAGAAATTTGCAATCTGTAATGAACACAGGTCCTTTCTGATATTTCTATATCAAAGCCACCACCTGCAAATCACCAACTGCAGAGCCAATTAGAGTAAGCTTTGGGCTTCTTTAGTGGTAGAAGAGCTAATGAGACAGAAATTGTGCCAAATTTTCAGTAGTGCTTTTCACTTCAAAGAAAATTCCTGTGTTAAGCTATTTCCCTTAGGTTAGAGGTTTTTGAAAGAAAAAAAAAACTTATTTTATTTTCATTCTGTAGGCAATACCTAAAACTATGGTGAGAGAAATTCTAGACTCCTTGATTTTTATACAGAGGATAGAAACCAAATGACTATTGATTTTTTATGGAATCAGTAGGGATATTTAGCCCACAGAGTCCTGAGGTCCTCTCCAGAGATCCAAGGGAGATACCCTACAAAATGATGTGCATACTGGAGAAAGGATAGGAGAATACAATGGTGACAGTTTCCACAGCAAAATGAGAAAGGGCTGTTAATAAATACTGACTGGCTAGCAGAACAATCCCTGATACACATGCACACAGGACACAATAAAAACCACTTCAGGTTTCTTAGTGCTCTTTTGTTTCAATTACCATAAAGATTCAGTACAAAGAACCAACAGAATATTTTCATATATATTTTCTTTTTGTTTATTTACAAAGTCTCTGGTGTTTTGCCTTAATTTCCGTGTTAATCTTATTACTTTATTCTCTAGATACTTGGTTTGGTGTTTTCTATGGTCCTGTATTGCCAGATCGGGAACAAGTGAACCTGTGGATGCCAGGAGTCTTCATCAGTCAATCCCTTTAAAATTTTTCTCTAGCTTTGTGATTAAATTGAGTGATACTAGGTCAGAAGCAGGTTTCTTACTAAAATGTCTTATTTTGCTAGACTACAAATATCTTCTCCACATATTGAACGTATTTAAGATTTGAAGTACCTAAAGAAATTATATGTGTATATTTTTACTCAAAGTAAAGGTAACATTGTTTACATTGGTGTTTTCGTGCTTGACTCTGCTTGAAATGCTCATCTGGAGCCACCCAGTGGAATAATCCTCCCTTCAAGGTGACAGAGCTCTGATAAGGCAGGACACTTGAGATGTTCAGAAACAAGACTCTGATGAAGTGAAGCAACCATTGGTGATAAGATTGAATTAATTTTAAAGTTGAAATAGTTGAGAGTGAACCAGCTGAAAGAGTCACCATCTTTTTCCTATTATATGTCACTGATTTCTGATGCCATCTTTTTATCGCCTGCTCATTGTAGGGACAAGATCTAGGTGCCCATCTCTCTGTCATTGAGTCTCTAGTACCTCTCTGGACCTCTCTGTATGACACAGTAGGTGTAACTGCTCTTTCATTTTAGATCTGAGGAATATTTTACTATTTTACTTATTACTAGAATATAATATTCAGACAGTAAACAAACCTTATCTGTATAGCTCTGTGGTTGTGTGTACACTTGTGTGAGCACTACCTAGAACAAAATGCAAAGCATTTCTAGCACACCAGACTTCTTTGCATGCCATCTTGCAAGGGTGTATTGGAGCTGGCCCAGGCCAACTTGCCTGAGTAGATTACACACATGTACGTATCCTTCCGTGTCTGTATTCGATGACATCATGTTGGTAGGGTGTGGCTAAACATGGACACTAGAAAATACTTGTAAAATCAGGGCAATTTGTTGATATTGCTTTTTTATATTTAAGAGCTCGTTGGTAAATATGTACCAGTATATTCACCTTCTCAGTAAATATCTCCCTAAAAGTAACCACTCTTCTGACTTCTATGATCACACAGTCTTGATTTTTGCTTGGTCTTAAGCTTTTCTAAACGGAACAAGTATGCACTCTGGCTTTTTTTGACTCAGCATTTTGTCTGTGAGATTCACCTACATTGCATGTTGCTGTAGTTTGCTCTCATAGCTGTGTAATATTCCATTGTATTCAAATGTATTACAAAGTGTTTATCCATTTTTCTCTTGATGGGCCTTTGCTTGCATTATTATCAATAAAGCTGCCATGAATATTTTTATGTCCTTGGGTATACATATGTATATATATATGTATATATATACATATATATACCCAATATATATATATACCTTATATATATACACTATATATATATATTTCTGCATGTATGTGTAAGAGTGGAATTCTTTTGTATGTATGTGTTTAACTTTAATAGAGTTTGTCAAAATTTTTCTGAAGTGATTTTAATAATTTATACTCACAGTAGAAAAGTATGAAGGAGGAGGGAAAGTAAGGAAGGCAATTGATGTCAAGTGAATCACTATCACAGCCAAGGAGTAAGAAGCTTGCCAGAGCCTTTCTGATCTAGGCAGCACTATTTTGTGCTTCACTATCAATGACAAAAATTTTTAAAACTATACTTGCATAAGCACATGCTACCTTCCAGGAATTATATTAGAAACTGTGCTTTTATTATCTGATTTCTTCTCATCAAATTATTATAAAGTAGGCACTGTTATTATCCTCATTTTGCTGGTGGAGAGAATTGGAGTTTAGAGAAATTAGTTAACTTTCCCAGACTCAAACAGTTACTAATTAGTGAACTGAGATTAAGACGAGCAATGCCTCCCAAATCCTGACAGTTAAGCATACTGGCTTTCTCATAATACATCTACCTATAAACTTGCCATATTTTGTTCATGTGTTTACCTCTGTTAGTGTTCCAAAACCTCAAATACATTGATTGTCTAGTTGTGTTTATGTACCTGGAGCACAGTGCATGGCATAGAATTGACACTTTGTAGTGACAATTTGTAAATTGTCACTAAAAATGATAGATTTGCTCAAAGCTTGTTATATTCCTAAAAATACTCTAAGTTCTTTGCATCAAGTAACTCATTTAACACAGAACATTGTTCTGGATTAATACTATTATTAGACCAATTTACAGCCAAGGACCCCAGGACTTAGATTAACTTTCCTTAATTCTGGTAGGTAGTAAGTGAAGGAGTTGTTATTGACCGTGGCTCAAAACCTATGCTCCTTGTGTCGTATCATTTATGTTACTTTACAATGTTGTTCAGAGAAAGAGTAAGACTGTAATGAATGTAAAAGTACCATTTATATAATGTCAGGCACATCTGAAGTTCAATAAATATTATATGGTAATAATGACATAAAGAACTTGTACCAGTCAGGGTTGGCAGGAAAGCAGAAACTCTTTAGCTATTTCCAACAATGAGAATATAATGAAACAGTCAGGTTAGTCTACTTGAGATGCCATAACAAGATACAGCTGACTGAATGTCTTAACAGAAATATTCTCAGCATTCTAGAGCATGAGAATTCCAAGACTGTCCTAGCTTGTAGACAACTTCTTGCTGTGTCTTCACACTGAGTAGAGAGCAAGAGGGAGAAGATAGAGTTCTCTCAGTTGTGTCCTCTTCTAAGTACAATCATCTTGTTGACTCAATGTTCCACTCCAATGATCTTATTTAAAATTAATGGCTTCCTTATTCCACATATTTCCACAGTGGTGGTTAGGGAAACATGGGTTTACAGGAAACTGAATTCATTCCATTGCAACAACTTAACACAGGAGACAGGAAGAGTAAGGAACCAAATGGAAAAGTGATATTACTAGTGATTAGCAGTGGTCGGAAGTTGCTACCCTTAGGACTGGAAAAACAGTTTTTATGAGCGCCCAGGATCAAAGTCCACCTGGTGCAAGGTGGTCGATTGCATGGGAGGCACCACAAAGGAAGGACTTCTCTACCAAGACTAGGCACCATGGTGATTAACTCAAGAGTTCTTTTCAGATGAAGAAAGGAGTGCCCTCACATTTTTCCTCCTGTGATTTCAACTTTCCAAGATCTTTGTATTGGCTGAACCCACCTGGAAACCAGAAAACACAGGAGCCTGGAAATGTAGTTGATAATGAAATGAATGTTCTAAGAGCAGACAGGGAAGATGGGGAAACAGTAGAAAATTACAGGGAAGACATATAAGTGCTGAGCTTCTTAAGAAAACGAGTATTAAAACTGCTGCAAGTATTACAAAGTTTGAGAATTTTCATGAGAAATTTCACAGTGTTTGGTTTCTTCCTCCTTTGACTAAAGCTCATGGCGTATTAGAGACAGAGAAGACTTTAGAGCAGGGTTCTTACTGGAAGCCATTTGTCCCTCAGAAGTTGCTTTTGCAACACCTGTAGACATTTTCAGTTGTCACAAAAGGAACAGGAGGGGCATTTTGGAATCTGATAGGTAGAGGACAAAAATGCTGCCAAACCTTCCATGGTGCATAGGAATGTGCTCCACAACCAGGATTTATCCAACCAAAAATGTCAGCAGTACCATGGATGAGAGACTAAAGAATCACATATGAATAATAACAACTAAAAAATCATTCCTTGGAGCTAGTACACAACTCTATGCACACAAATGTAGAAAGTAAAGTAGATTGGAGTCAGAAGTCATAGAGCAGCCAGCTCACTAACTTGGTGAAATTTGCAAGTCACTTCAAGCCTTTCCTCATCGTCAAAGGAGAAAATTTTATACATAACATATTTAAATTCTTCACTCATTACTTGAATCTCTTTGTGCACTAACTTCTCAAGTGTGTTTAGCTTCTTACTGTAGGTATTTTAAGATAAGAATACTTAAATTCCTTGTTCACCTAAGTTTTAATTTCCTCCTCCTTACTGAAGTTCATTGTAAAGAATGATTTTTATTTTTTTGAAGGGTGTTAAATTCTAATATGTGCACTTAATAATATTAGGGATTGGACCTAGAGTCCTGCACCTGGTAGGGAATTGCTCCCTCTTAATTACTCATCACTGAGATAAGATAACATACATTAGCAACCTAAAGGAGGGAGAGGTTTATTTATTTTGGCTCATGTTTCCTCCTTAGTTGCCTGGTTTCAAGGTATGATGGCATGCAGAGTGTTCTAGCAGAGGAACTGTTGTTCACCATAGGCAGACAGGAAGCAGACAGAGATGCCAGAAACTGGGAGGGAGATAAGCCCTTGTAGGCCCACACCCCTAGTTACCCACCTCTTCTGATTAGACCCTGCCTCCTAACAGCAGGGCAGTTATAAGCTTTTCTAATCCAGTGACCTTCCAAAAGCCACATCTAAAAGTTAAGCACGTGAGGCTTTTGGAGGACTTTATGATGTGGAATTCCTTGTGACCCCAAATGGGTCAGTGTCTGCTTGGGTTGACTGGGGAAGCAGAAAACTGCTACCTCTGAGGAGCTGACATGTCTTGAAGAAAGGATGTCTTGCCAATTTGAGCAGAGATAGACCTTATGGGGAAGAAAAGGAAGCTCCTTAGCCGACAGTCAGATAAAAGTTAATTATTCAGCCAAATGGTCACTGTGCCTTGTTTGCCTGCCTTGCTAGCTAAAACAAGCATCTGGGATCTGAAGAACTCTGCCTTTGTTGTTTCTCAATAAATTTAGGAGTTTGAGTCAATTTGGGACTTCATGCTTCTTCAGTGAAGTCCCCTGGCCCCCAACAAAGATATTCTCGTTTCTTATGTCTTCATTCATCTCTCTATAAGGATTTGTTGGACTGAGCATGGTATCTAAGGTATAAACCATAACATACTATGTCACTGAGCTATAACCCCAGCCCTTAAATCTGGATTAAAGAAAAAGGTCATTATTTACCTTCATGCTTCCAAGATCAAACCAGTACATTAACATATATATAAATTAGCATGGTGTACTTGTGCTAATTTAAGAACACTGAATTTATACTAAAGTTTTCCAATTATTTTCAAATCAGCCCACTTCTGTGTCAGCATTATCTTATCTCACCTTTTAAAATCTCTTCTGAGGTAGGATCATTACAATAATTTCTTGATGAAATTTTCTGCATTTGCTACTTCTTCAAATTAATTCCTTATGGTGCCACTGAAGTTACTGGCTTAAAATGCAGTGATTGTTATATTTCTCTCTCCCAAATTTAGACACTTGTTTATAGTTCTCTACTAACAATGTACTTCATAAGAATCAACCCTCTTTTCTCTGTTCATCTCCAGACACTCTTCTGTATGTAGCTCATGTGCCTTCTGCTTTTATTTCCTCTTCACGTCTTTGCCCTGTGCTCCTTTCATCTTGAAGGACCTTCACATTCATTTGGTTGGATTTCGTGGAGGTCTAGCTCATATGTCAGCTCTTTACAATGCTTTTCTGGATCCAATCAGAACTAACAATTTTTTCATTAATCTGCTTTTCCATAGTACTTTATATTTAAGTGTCACTTATTCTAATTTATCTTGGCAAATTTTTGTTCTCTTCTTTTCATTATAAGTTTCCTGCATACTCATGGTCTCCTGAACTGAATTTGTACATAGATCTGAGCATACTACCTAGAATATATTAGCAGCTCAATAAGCTTATATTGTCATTACTGTCACCTGGTTCATTTAAAGAAAGATGTCAGTTCTTACCTTATGAAGATATTCCCTTGAATATCAACCTATTTTATTTATAACAATAATGCTAATATGTGTAGTGTCCTATATATCAGATACTACTCTGAAGAATTGACATACCTTAATATATTCAATTGTTACAATTCTATCAATAAAATTACTCTAATTTTTTTCAGATAGGGAAACTGAAAAACAGGGTAGTTAGTAAGTGGCCCAAAATTAATAGTTTTTCAAACTTTGGAACCCTGGCTCCACATGTTACATTATTAAACCATGATACTAAGACACATTTTTATTTCATTAAGAAATAGTTTAAAATTCTTTTCAAATTTGTTGAATTGGTGAGAATGTTATGTGAATATCAGAGTATGTTGACATATTATCACAAATCCAAATGGAATAGTTTTGGCATTGGTTACTTTTCTCTCATTGCTAAGACAAAATACCTGACACCTCAAATTAAGGAAAGAAAAGTTTATTTGGTTCAGTGTGTGGAGATTTCAGTGTATAATCAGCTGGCTCCAAGGCAGGGTGCCATAGCATAAAGACAACACTTCAAGGTGGCAGAAGACAGCAAAAGCAGCAAGAGCAAAGTGATGGGGTGGGGGGAGCAAGCCTCCTTCCTTCCCTAATATTGTAGCAGGCTACCACCCCTAGGGCAGGTGTAGCACTTACTCCCTGCCCTCCTCTTGCACAGGCTGCAGATGCTTACAAAGCAAGGACCCTGATTCCCTACTGAGTCACTTAGTTAAACTTCTAAATTTCTCAAGTTGATACAATGTATCAACCATTACAGTTTCCTTCCTTCATTTTTTATACTGTGTCTATACCTCCATCATAGCATCATACAGCATTTCAAAGATTAGATTCTTATCTATCACTTTTACCTGATTGGGAACAACTGAAGCAAGAAATGTACATATCTGTTTTTTGTTTTTACTTTGCAACTTACCCACACATATTCATAGTTTAGTAATTGGTAGAGGTTTGCACAAAGAGTGTTTATTTAATGACTAAAAGGAAATAATTTTGAAGACATTAAAGCTGCCACAATCATGAATCAAAGTTGAAAGGTCATGTCACTTAGAAACAATTAAGTGGGCTCTAAAAGATGAGGATAGAATCTACTGTGTTTTGTTCATGAGAGGAATTTGTTTGATTTAGTTACCACTTTAATCTCCTTTTTTATTATAGTGATAGGAAAATTTGAAATCATATTTTTAGCAGTAAAATTACAACTTCATCATGTATTAGTTACGTGATTTCGGACATATTACTTAATCTCTGTGCCTCATTTCAAAATCAAGTGTAAAAAGAAATATCTATAGAGCTGTCATGAGATTGAGACAATAAATACAAATTGTTTAGAATATATACTATGCTAGTGTAACTTAGAAAGTTATTAGCAATAACATTTTCATATTATAGGAATAATTACACCAAGAATTAGTATTTAAAGACACATTTATCAAGGTTTATTTTCAATTATGAAGCTTTTTGCACTTCAAAGAAAGTTTAGGGCATCAACAACTCTGTCTTCAAAGCCCTGAGATTTGAAATGGTTTTTGACAGTGACTCCTCCACAGAATGATGAAACTTTGGTCAGAATCTCCTTCCAAGGATTCTGTCCAGCTATCATGTCAATAGCTTGAACTTAAAAGACAGAGAAGGGACAGTGGGCCAGGAACTGAGCCGCACAGGATGACAGTAAACGAGAAGGGATGTAATCAGGAATCATCGTGATGTTAAGCAGCATGTGTCAAGAGAAGCAAAGAGGAGGTTCTGTCAGCTTTGCTGGCAAGGTGGACCCAAGTAAGTCACGTCTGTTTAATACAATCTGAGCATCAGTTTCTGCCAAGCCAAAAGCAATAACTAACTGAGGGAAACATGACATTGCACCTGGATCACAGTATCTCCAAGAGTAATTTCTGACAATATTTCATGTGATTCCAATAGAACATGTTGTTCCCTGCAGCAGTTGTGACTTTGGAAAACAGGTTAGGATTCATGGGAAACTGGAGAAAAAAATTATCAGGAATGTTACAAACAAGCAAGAAATCAATAGGCTCATAACGGATAGCCACCAAAAGTTTTAAATAATGAAAACATACTCAATATGGAAACAGGAAAGTCAAGTAAACTAAGTCCAATAAACAGTCAGAAATAAAATAAGTATTAAATGTGTATAATGAGTATTATAATGTAGCCAGTTCTTATTGAACTGTGAATGACAGCATCTCATAGGTCTTGGAGCTGGAACCTTGGTTTGTGAATTGGGCTTTGGCCCTGGCTCAGTTTAACGATGGCTAATTCTCCAGTACCTTTTTAATCCTACTTAATTATCCTTCAGTGGCTCAAAATTCTCAACTTTGGAAAGCACTTTACAAGGATCTAAAAAAAATCTGAAAATTATGAGATAGAATGAGTAAGTTGCTGAAGAAATTGGAAGAGCCAACTTCCTTCCCTGAGAAGCATCCAGTCATAAAAAATATCTAAATATATCTCGGAAATATATCATATATTTGAGAAGTATAAAGCAGAGCTTTTATTTTTCCTACTATTAAACTCATTCTCATATGTTAATTATCTTACATCTTTATGGTTACATGCTGGTTGTGTGGGTCCTGGCCTAAGAACAAACAACATTATATTCAAACAAGGGACTGGAAAACAGAGGAATGATAGTTGGGATTAGAGACCACTGTTTCCAAAGAAGAGCTGTTCAAATATTATTCTCATGTTCCTGGATTAAATTGCAATTTTTGATTACTGATTGTAAACAGAAGTGTTGGTAAAATAATTAAAATTCTCTATGTAATTTATCCAGTCATCATAAGAAAATGAAAGACCACATCACGTAGTAGAAGAAACTGGAGTAGGAATTAGTATATATTTACTAAGTATCAGCTATTCTCCAGACTCATAATAGTCACTTACATACTTTGTACCAAGCAACTATATCAATAACAATATCTTGATACCACCTCTAGGGATTTTGAATTACTTGGTGATTATAATGTGCAGCTGAAGTTGAGAACCATTGCCTTTATTAAGATCCAGTGAAAATTAGTTCCTGTTCTTCTTCAGCACCTATATTCATATGTTGCTGCATTTCATAGATTTTTTCAGGCCTGTTCCCTGTACTACCTGCAATTACACAATTACCCTGAAACACACCCAGTGATTCTCAAATATTTTCCCACATTTGAATATGCATACAAATTTTTGATGTAGGATACCTGTGGAGCAAGATACAATAGCCTATGTTATAAAACCTCTATTATTTGGCTTAGGATGTTTTAGTGGCCCACACCTTTCCTGAAATTTGAACTGTACCTCTTCGATACCTCCCCTGCAAACCTAGTTATTCCTGATCCATCCTTTTCCTAAGACAGTTCAAATATAATTTGCATAAAGCTGCCTGCTATGTCTTGAATAAATATTCCCCAAAGAGATATATGCCCCCCTACATGATAAAATCTTGGCCTCTTACCTATAGTGCTATTGGGAAGTGGTGAAAGCTTAAACAAGTGGGCCCTAGTTGGTGGTTTTCCTGTCTCCAAAGAGGATTGTGGGACACTGATTTCTTCCTCTCTGCTTCATTTTGGTCATGAGTTGGAACAGTTTTCTATTAGGTGCTTCCACTTGATATACTAAACTGCCTAATACTAAACAGACCCAAAAATAATAATGTCAATTTACCATGGACTGAAATCTTCAAAACTGTAAGTCAAGTAAACAATAATAGAAACATATTTAATACACAGCCCTTATATAAAGTTTGTCTCCAGGAGCCAGTCATCTGTGTGTGGACAACATGGGCATAAGCAGTAGTCATATACCAACTTCATGCTGTGATACTTAAATGTTAGCTACACAATGATGAAAACTTTCTTTGCACGACACAACCAAGATTTTTACGAATGAACAAAGGAGCCATGGTTTATCCAAACAGTTATTGTACATGAATAATCCCTGTGTGTTATCATTTTGATGTATTACTTCTTTTCTTTCTTTTTTTTACAAATCTCACTCCAAACTTTATTTCTCAACATTCATAGCACATATCCAAAATGTTGGGTTTTCAAGTAATGCTCCAAAAATCATAAAATCCTCCCTTGAAGTAAGTAACCAGGGATTATGGTTTGTGTCCGGATGTCCTCCCAATGCTGAAACTGTTAGAATTTTTGTGACTCTTAGAGATGGATTAAATGCTTTTTGCATGAAGGATCCACAACAAGAGAAACAAAGTGAAGTGACAACCCAGAGTGTGGGAAAAATTTTTTGCTAGCTGTTCCTCAAAGCACTACTATCTAGAATATATAAAGAATTTTAAAAATCAGACCTTCCAAATTTAAGGAACCAATCCAAAAATGGGTTTCTGAGGTGAGCACATATTTCTTAGATGAAGTAGAAACAGCAAATATATATATATATTAAAAATGTTAAATATCATTAATCATTCAAGAGATGCAAATTAAAATAACTCTGAGATTCCGTCTCACCCTAGAAAGAATGGTTATTATGTATGAGTCTTGGGAGACCAGGGGAAGAATTTTATTGTTTGTGTTTGGATGTGTACCCTAAAAGCCTCATGTAGTCATGGAGGCAGGCTTCTAGAGTTTGTGATGATGCATGGTCCAATGCTGGGATTATGGGTGTGAGTGCTATACTCACCCTAAGACAGGTAACCTTCATACAATATAAGGGACAGAAAGAATCTTCTCTTGTGCTTCTCCATTTTGCTCTTGCTGCTTTTTCTCTCTTCCATGGCCATGACTGGCTGCCTCACTGCCACACCACCCTGCCTTTGAACCAGCTGACTTTGGACTGAAACCTCCAAAAAACAGCTAAATATACATTTCCTTCCTTCATTTGGATGTCAGGTATTTTGTCTCAGTAACAAGAGAAAAGTGACCAGTACACCAAGAGATATACTGGTCTCCATAGAAAAAAAGAAGAAGCTAATCAAAACGGCCCTTGATTATTCATCAGATGGGTCACTAACTTCCCTCAGAAGATGGCAGTAGGGTAGTGTTGTGGGAACAGTGTGTGCTGAGTGAATTAAAGAGTTAGACTCCCAGGAGATAAAAGAAATATCAGACATGGAGCAAAATCACTTTTTTCTAATAAAGATCATTAAAAAATTATTTTAAAATTAATAATGTTAACTTTTCATTGAAGTATGATAGGTATTCAGAAAAATATCACATAAGTATAGTGGCTTTAAAATGTACCAATAAAGTCTTTATTACCACTTGATCAGAAAAGGCAAATGTCACTACAAATTGACTAAGGGAATAATTCAGCAGGAAGAAACAACAATAACAAACATATATGCACCAATACTTGCATAGTTAACTTCATAAAACAAACACTACTGGACATAAAAAGTCAGAAAATTACCAATGTAACTCAGTATAGCATTTGCTATATTTTGCAATGTAATCTCAATATAACATTTCACAAATAGATGCATCAATTAGGCAACAATAGCATTCACAATAGCATCAAGAAAAAATTAATATTTAGGATTAACTTAACCAAGGAAGAAGGGCTTTTCAATGAAAACTAGAATACTCTGAAAGGAGATTAAAGAAGACATCAGAAAATGGAAAGATATCTAATTTCTGAATAAGCAAGAGCAATATAGTCAAAGTAACCATACTTCCAAAACTGACATATACATTTAGTGCAATTCCAATCAAAATGCCAGTAGCTTCCTTGTTCATTGAGAAAAAACAATCCTAAAATTCATACAGAACCAGAATAGACTTAGAATAGCAAAAGCAATCCTGGGCAACAAGAGCAAAGCAGGAAATATCACAATCCTGGACTCCACGTTATACTATAAAGCCACATGATACATTATTGGCCTAGAAAACAGACATGTTGATCAATGAAATGTAATAGAGGATGCAGAAACAACTCCAGGAACATTTATCTACCTTATCTTGACAAAGAGGCTAAAATTTAAGGTGAGGAAAACATAGTCTCTTTAACAAAAGGTAGGAAAACTGGCTATGCAGAACCAGACCTATGTCCTCCAATGTGTAGTAAAATAAAATAAAGATGGATCAAAGATCTAAATATTAAAACAGAAAAAATTTGCTATAAGATAAAATAGGTAAAATTCCAGAAAACATAGGAATAGGTAAAGACTTTCTGAACAGAACTCCAATTGTGCAAGAAATGACGCCAAGACTTAACGAACAAGATCATATCACATTAAAAAGCATGGCAAAGTAAACAACCAACATAGTGAGGAAACAACCAAGAGAATGGAAAAAAAGAACTATTGCCAGTTATTCCTTGGACAAAGGACTAAAATCTAGAATATATAAACAACTCAGAAAAATAAAAGAGACACCCAATATAAAAGACCTAGTCAGAAAGTTGGGCAACTGAAAAGAACACAAGAAGCAGAAATACAAGTGGCCAATAAGTACATGAAAAACTGTTCACTATCACTGGTTTAGAAAATACAAATTAAGCCAATACTGAGATTCCATCTTACTTCAGAAAGAATGGCTGTCATCAAGAAATTAAATAAAAACAAATGCTAGTGAGACTGTGAAGGAAAAGTAAACTATCTACATTCTTTGTTGGAATATAAACTAATATAACCAATTTAATAATCAGCATAAGTCCTTACAAAACTAGCTAAAAGTAGAAACTCAATTGACCCAGCTTCTTTCTAGGTAACTTTCCCAGAGAGTTAATGACGTGGTATGACAGTGAAACATGAGTACCTATGCTTACAGCAGTGCAATTCACAATTGCTAAATCCTGGAAATGTCTTGCATGTCCATTGATAGATGAATGGATAAAAAAATGTGGTTGTACATACAAAAGGGAGTATTAGTCAGTCATAGAGAAAGATAAATGAGCCATTTGTAGGACAATGGATATTCCTTGAGACTGTAATGTTAAGTGATATAAATTAGACACACAACCTTAACTATTGCATGATTTCTGTTATATGAAAAAGTCAAAATATAGATAAAGAGCAAAATGAAAGATAGATAATACAAAAATTTTTACTACTCCTCCCTTCAAAGGAAAAATCAACTTCTGCTCCTCATGAGTATGGGTCAGACTGAGTTACTTCAACAAATATAACATGATGGGAGTAATTATGTGGTCATAAAAATTCCTGTGGCTTCCTCTTTGCCCTGAACCACTTGCTCTGGAGAAAACCAGCTATTTTACTGTGAGAATACTTCAGTAGACTTATGGTGAGATCTGTGTAATGAGGACTAAGGGCCTCTGCCAAGAGCTAGCAAGGAACTAGGGTTTCCCACCAACAACTACCTCAGTGTGTCATCCTGGAAGTCACTTCTCCTGCTCCAGTAAAAGCTTCAGATGACCACAGTCCCACCCCATAGCTTTGAAGGATGGGATCAAGAGAGCTCCTGAGTTGGAAGTACCTAATTAAGCTTCTTTCCAATTCGTGGGCCCTAAACTAATATAAGTAATTGCAAATATTAGCTATCAATAATCAACACAATGTAATTATTGTTTAAATCTCTAAGCCTTGTGCAATTTCATAAGGACAAAAAGTCAATAACTAATACAATAAGTGTACATATTATAGAATTTTCAAAAACTGAACACCTAGTAGATAGATCAAGAAACAGAGGTTGACTTTACTGTTTCTTTGCAATGATTACTCTTGTCCTGAATAGCAACTATAATTCTGACTTCTAATAGTACAGCTTTAAGACTGTTTTGCTTTTTTTGTACTTTTATGGAAATTATATTAAACAGTATATGTTATTTTTTTTCTGGCTTCTTTAACATTAATATTTATAAAATTCATCAGCATATTGTATTTATCTTTATATAACTACTATTCATGCCTTAAAACTTTCCAATGTATGCATATATAAAGTTTATGTATCAAAAAGTATAGCATTAATTAATTTTATTTAACAATTTTTTACATCTACTAAAATAAAGTTTTAACATTTGGAAGTGTCCTTGGCTATGACCAACATCTATATGACTAATATTTATTGCTATACAACTTTCAGGTATGTACATATATAAGATTTATCTATATAAAAGCAGATATTATTAATTTTGTTTCATGATTTTCACATCTACTGAAATAAAATTTTAACATTTGGCATTGTAGTTGCCAGTAACCACAATTTTCTTTTTTGTAACTTTCAGTTTACAAAACATTCCTTGAATGGAGAAAGAGGTTAAATGACAGTATGGTGGGAGCAGAATCAGTCAAACACAAGACACGGCACCATGATCATTTTGCTGTACTGATACCAGTATTGCCCTAGAATTGACAATCAGATTCACAATACTTAATAGATCTCACCTAACACCAAAGGTGTTTAAGAAAAGACTTGATATAGAAAAGAAATTCGCATTAGTAGCAACAGCAGAGTGAAGGTCTTGTAACTTACAATGCATATCTCTGCATTGGAGACATGCACTCACCAGAAACAAGACTCAGGTGGCGCAGAATCCCCAGCTCTAGGAAAACATCTGCTCTCATCTTCTTACATCTCTTGTGGTGTCTTGTCTCAAGGATGTGTGATTCATTCTCCAGAGCAGCTTGGCTTCTCTGAAGGCTAGTATCTTACTACTGGATAAACAATCAAGAAATCAATACAGTGCTTGACATTATATAATCGTCTCTTGAATTCTCATTTGTTTGGATCTGGTATAAATAAACTAACAAATTTTTGAAGTAAAACTGAAAAGAAGATTCTATCAAGGGACAAAACCTCTTATCTCCTCAAGTCTACAGTAAAGACAGACTCAACTGTTAAAATTTTCCTTGTGGAGACAAAAACTTTCCAGAAGTGCTTGAAGAAAAAAAAAAAAAAAACAAAGAATAGGGAAGATGATTTAGGATTTTACAAGCCTAAAGCAACAATAACACAGTAGCAATAGATACAATGCATGGAAATTGCACCAGGATTCAAATAAAGTAACTATATAAAGCTTTTTCTTATACTTAAATTTGAATATTGACTATAGTAATATTAGGTATTAGATATAATAGATATATTAGAACCACACGGTATTTTGAAACTATTGATAATTTTTATATAGGTGAAAGACATAAGTGTACTCACTGTATGTCTATTTCAGCTTTTCTACCGGTTTCTGAACATTTTTATAACATAAACTTGGCAAAAATTCTATAAAGGACAGTAATAGCCATTTATACATTCATACAAAGTAGAGGGAAATCCAGTGAAGGATTCATTGGGTAGTAAATTTAAGATTTTCTCCTTCAAATTATAACAAATTAAATTTATTTATTAAATTAAAATATATTATTGAGATAACTTTCTAAAATATTTGTGTGACAATTTTCTGCTACTGAGAAAAATTAAGCAAGACAACTAGTTATGGATATCTTTTATCAACATGAGTTTGGCTTCAATTTTCTGTTTTCATCTTATTTCAAATTTTATATTTCAAGTTTTTCACACATACAAATAATGAAGTAATGAAAGTTTCCATTACTAAAATGCATTATTCAACTCATATCTGTCTTTAAAATAGGAAGTGTAAATATTACCAACAAAACATAATCTCATTTTCCTCTGCTTGTGCAACCTCTGTTCTTAACTTCCCTAGATAACCATTCCCATAGGTTAATGCTTACAAACTTCATGGAGACTTTTGTTGTATATACGTGCATGCAAAACCATGTAGTTTGAACCTAAAAATTTAGATGGATTGTAACAATCTGTCTCCATCTTTTAAATTGACTAGAGATTTACTCAAGAAAAACTATGTCATCTTAAGTTATGGAGTTCGATGGCCATAGTTCATCCACTCACTGACGGATCATTTACTGCTACTTCTTTTGAACCTGATAGTGTTCAACATCCAAGCATACATGAGCACCTCCTTGTGGAATATGTAACACTTTCTCTAGGAATCAACCTAGAAAAGGAATTGTTTGGCTACTTGGAAAAATACATCCACAATCCAATAAATACATCCACAATCCAATAAATAACTTCTGAAAATAATCATGTTTTTGTTGTTTCAACAATATTGATTGTGTGTTTTGATTGCTAAGCGCTAAATACTTTTACCTGTTGTGGTGATACCACGAACATGGGACCACTTTAAGTAAAATTCTGGATTGTGCCATTCCATCATTTTTGGCTTCTGTGCATTATTTTATAATTCCTTTCTGAGGGCAGTCAGTTTAGCAAAGCATTCAAAAAGATTTTTAATAATTATTAACACTCTTATTTAATTTTTATTTAATTCAAAGTACCAAGTATGTGATTTTTTTTCAAAGCCAAGAATCACAGTTAGATTTATGTCAGTTACAATTTATTTTTATATATATAAGAAAGTTATGTTTTCTCCTCCCATATAAACTGCCAGCATCATTAATTAATTAAAACATTCTTTCTCCACAACTTTTTAATGTTACTTGACATATTCCAAACCCATTGATCAGGATAAATATGACTCTAAGTTTTCTTTTCCATACATTTGATTTTCAGCTCTATTCTGTTATGATACTATAATAATTAATTTTGTATCTTGAATTTTTAACTAATGAAAGGTGAATCTTCTCTTTTTATATTTTATAGCAAGCTATTTTGCCTACATTTGTCTTTTAATTGTTATGTATTAATTGCAGAGTTAACTCCACAATTCCAAGAAAAGAAAATTTTTGAGATGTTACTTTAGTGCTGCATTTGATATGCAGATAAATATGGGAAAGTCATTATGATATTAAATATTTTCATCTCTTCCTTTGTTAATATTTTATGTATTTCAATAAAATTCAACTTATCATTATGATTCAAAATGTGTATGCCCCTAGTAACAGAATAACAAAAATCAGAGAATAAAAGACATACAGACAAACCCACAAACCCACAGAGTTGACTGTATGAACATTTTCTAGTAACTAATAAAGCATGCATCAAAATATTTTTTGACAACTTGAATGACATTATTAGCTATCTTGCTTTAATTGGTACATACAGAGCAGAATATCCAACAACTGCAGAAACTCATTCTTTCTTTTTCTTCTGGTAGTCTTGTATTTTAATAAACAAAAGAGAAGATAGAAATGATAGGGGATTTTTAAAAAATAGTAGGAAATTAAGACCAGTTAATATATTTCATATTATTATATTAAAATTAGTTGTTCAGGTTACAAGACTTAGGCATGACAAAAAGGATCAAACAGTCAAACAATGAAAGAACAAACTGTTTGCTTGCTCTTCTTTTTCTAGATGTTTGAGTTGTAGCATCAGGTTGTTTATTTGTGTTCATTCTGTCTTCCTGATGTGGGAACTCAGTGCAATAAATTTTCCTCTGAGGACTGCTTTCATTGCATCCCCAAAATTCCAGTAAGTTATGCTTGTACTTTCATTTGTTTGTAGATATTGTTTAATTTCTTCTTTAATTTCCTCCATGGCCCACTGATTGCTCAACTGAGTGTATTACTCAGTTTCCATGTGTTTGTGAGGTTTTTGCAGTTGCTTTTATCATTAATTTCTAATTTCATCACACTATGATCCGATAACATGCATGGGATAATTTCAATTCTTTTGCATTTACTTAAGTATGTTCTGTGGGCTAGTATATGGTCTATTTTAGAGAATGTCCCATGTAGTGCTGAGCAAAATGTATATTCTGATGTTGTTGGATGGAAATCTCTATATACATCTATCAAGTCCATTTGTTCACAGGTTTGATTCAGTTCTGTTATTTCTTTGCTGATTTTCTGTCTAGTTGGTCTGTCCCTCTGAGTCAATGGTGTGTTAAAATCCTGTTATAATTGTGTTATTGCTGTTTTGACTTTTCATTTCTGTTAATATTTGCTTTGCATAGCTGGGTGCTCTGGAATTTGGTGCATATATATTTAAGATTGTTATCTCTTCCTCTTGAAGTTTTCCCCTAACTAGTATGTAGTGACCTTCTTTATCTCTTTGGATCATTCTTGATTTGAAGTTCACATTTTCTCCAAACAGGAGGGCTACTCCTGCTTTTATTTGGTTTCCTGTTGCATGAAGTATTGTTTTTCATCCCTTGACTTTCAGTCTATGAGTGTCCTTTTGTGTTAGATGGGTTTCTTGTAGACAGCATATGGTTGGATGTTGTTTCTTGATCCATTCTGCCAGTCTGCTTCTTTTGATTGGCGAGTTGAGGCCATTTACATTAATGGTTATAACTGTTATATATTGGTTTATTGTTGACATGTTATCTTTCTGCTGTTGTGTCTTTAGTTTTCCATTCTGTTTAATTGTCTGCCTTGCTTGGTGGTTTTATCCCGTGTGTATCTAGAATGTCTTTCAGTATTCTTTGTAGGGTTGGTTTGGTGTTCATGAAGTTCTTCAGCTGTGCTTTGTCATGGAAGTATCTTATTTCTCCATCCATTTTGAAGGACAGTTTTGCAGGGTATGTCAGTCTGGGTTGGAAGTGGTTTTCCTTCAGGATGTGAAATATTTCACTCCATGCTCTTCTTGACTTCATTGTTTGTGTTGAGAAGTCTGCTGTGATTCTGATAGGTTTTCCTTTATAGGTGATCTGTCTTTTTTGTCTAACAGCTTTTAGTATTCTGTTCTTATAGTGGGTTTCTGGGATGGTGTCTGGGTATAGTTTTATTTTGGTTATGGCTATTTGGAGTTCTATATGCTTCACTAATCCAAATGTCAGTTTCTCTTCTCATGTTTGGGAAGTTTTCAGCTATTACTTCTGTAAACATCCTCTTGATATTTGGGCTGTCCCCTTCTCTTTCATTTATCCCTATTAATCTTATGCTATTTTTCTTTGCATCATCCTGCAGGTGTTGAATTGTTATTTCCTGATTCTTTGTTATTTTTAAAAGATCTTTCCTTTCCTGTTCACTAGCTGCAATCTTATCTTCGAGGTCTGAAATTCTATCTTCACTTTCACTGAGGCAGTTTTGTACAGCTTTCAATAGAATTTTTGATTTCCTGTATATCTCTTTGAATCTGCTTTATGTATTCTGTTTGTTTTTTATAGTGTTCATTCAAGGATTCTATCTGTTTGCTTTGTTCCTCTACTTTTTTAGCTGTGTCTTCACCAGAGGTGTTCACTATTTCTTTCACTACTTTTATCATTTCTTCTTTACCTGGGCAATTATTTCTAATTTTACTTTCTCCATAGCTTCCCTTAGTTGCTTCTTTATTTCAGCTGATATCATTTCAGTCATTTCAGGTGTATGGCTTCTATTTTGTTCTATGTACATGGCTCCCAGACTTTCTTGGGATGTGCTGGTGATTTGAGCCTGCCTTTTGGTCTTTCCTTTTGTCATTTTTCTTTATTTCTTTGGTTTGAGTGGTGTTCCAAATCTTCCTCTGGGGTGTGTCGCAAATCTCCTCCATCACCCTCAGCTACTGGAGCAGTGTCAGCTCCTCTGCTGGTACTTGGCTCCCTAAATTGAGAAGCAGAAGCAAGGTGTGGAGAAGTGGGGCCAGAGAAACCCTTGGGGCACAATCCCCTGTGCTAGGGCTGTGGATATGAACTCAATCGCTGGCAGTGCTGGTCTCAAGTTGTCCCCAGGCCAGCCTAATTGAGACCAGAGTGCAAGGTTCCTGCCTCCTGGACTGAAACAAGGCCACTGAGCATGGTTGACTGAGGCCTTGCAATCTGCTGGACCCAGTCCAGCGTCCCAGTAGCTCTGCAGGAACTCAAAAGCCAGAAAGTAGGTCTCCAACTTTCCCCAGGTCACCAGAACTCACCTGGGGCAATCTCCACTCCTCTGCAGACTCTTGGCTCTCTTAATGGAGATGCAGAAGCTGGACCTGGAGAACTGGGGCTGGCAGAGCCCCTGGGGCATAATCCCCTGTCCTAGGTGTGTGGATATGAACTCAGGAGCTGACAATGCTGGGCTTAAGCTGTCCCCAGGCCAGCCCAATTGAGCCCAGAGTCCTTGTGCAAGGTTTCTGCCTCTTGGACTGAAACAAGGCCACTGAGCATGGTTGACTGGGGCCCTGCAATCTGCTGGATCCCCCAGTTGATTTCTTGATGGCAGCCATTCTTTCTGGAATGAAATGGAAAGTCAATGTTGTTTTATTTGCATTTCTTTAATGACCAGTGAGATTGAACATTTCTTCATGTATTTACCATTTGTATTTCTTTATCTGAGAGGTACATTTTCATCTCAGATACCAACTTTTGGACTGGATCTTTGAATTTGGGGGACCTGATTTTTTTCAAATTTTATCTATTCTGGACATGAATCCTTTGTCTGAGGGACAGTTGGCTAAAATTTTTCCCATTCTATGGGTTTTCCTGTCACACTTTTGTGATTTCTTTTGAAGTGCAAATCTTAATAATAGGATGCAATCACAATTGTTGATTCTTTGAAGTACTTCCCATGTTGTTTGTGTTTTGTTCATGAATTCTTTGTCTACCCTTATGTTTCTAAAACTTCTACCTACCTTGTCTTCCAGTAGATTTAGTGGTTCTATTTTAATGATTAGATATTTGATCCATTCTGACTTTCGTTTAGTGCATAAACATCCTTCTACTTTTAGTCTACAGCTTGTGGAAAACCAAGTTTTCTAACACCATCTATTAAAGAGGCTACCTTTCTTTCAGTGAACATGTTGGCCCCTTTGTCAAACACAAGGTGACTCTGTGTCATTGTAGTTGTGTCTGCATCTTTTAATATGTTTCATTGATCCTCAGGTCTTTTCTTTCTTTCTTTCTTTCTTTCTTTCTTCTTTTTCTTTCTTTCTTCTTTCTTTCTTTCTTTCTTTCTTTCTTTCTTTCTTTCTTTCTTTCTTTCTTTCTTCTTTTCTTCCCAGTACCATCCTGATTTTATCACAGTAGCTTTGTAGTATAATTTCAAGTTAGGGATTGTAATGCCTCCTGCCTTGCCTTTGTTGTCTAGGATTGCTTTTGCAATCTAGGTCTCTTCTGGTTCCAAATGAATTTTGGGAATGTTCTCTCTAGATCTGCAAGGTATATTAATGGTAGTTTTATTTGGATTGCACTAAATCTGTATAACTGTTTGGCAAGCATGGTCATTTTCACTATGTTCATTCTTCCTATCCAAGATCAAGGTATACCTTTCCATTTTCTGACATTCACTTCAATTTCATTTTTAGAGTATTATATTTTTCAGTGTATAGATCTTTTACATCCTTTGTCAGATTGATTCCTCCTGTCTTTTTTTTTTTTTTTTGGTACCGAGGATCAAACTCATGACCATGCACTTGCTAGCCAGGTGCTTACACCACTGAGCTAAATCCCCAGCCCCCATCAGATTGATTCCTAAGTATTTCATTTTTTTGGATGCTACTGTGAAAGATGTTATTTCCAGAATTTCTCTCTCAGTGATTTTGTTGTTTCTGTACATTAATGCTATTGATTTTTGAGTGTTGATTTTCTACCCAGCTAGGATGCTGAATTTGCTTATTAACTCTAGTAGTCTTTCATTGGAATTTTTGGGTTCTTCTATGTAGAGTATCATGTCTTCATCAAATAATGATAGTTTAACTTTTTCCTTTCCTATACTTATACATTTTATTTCTCTCTGTTTTCTAATTGCTCTGGCTATTGTTTCCAGAACTATGTTGAATGAGAGTGGTGATAGTGGACATCCTTGTCATCTTCCTTATTTTACAGTGAAAGCTTTTGATTTTTGTTCATTTAGTATGATGTTGCCTGTTGGCTTGTCATACATGGCTTTTATCAGATTGAGGTAGAGAATATTCCAATTTTCTGTACAGTTTTTATCATTAATGAGTATTGGACTTCAGCAGAAGCTTTTTCTGCATGTATTGAGATGATCATGGTCATTTTGTCTTTGCCTTTGTTGGTATAGTGTATTACATTTATTGATTTGGGTATGTTGAATCATCCCTGCATTCCCGAAATGAATCCCACTTGGTCATGGTGTGTAATCTCCTTGACCTATATTTTAATTGCTAGTATTTTATTGAATATTTTTGCATAAATATTCATAAGGGAGATTGGCCTATAGTTCTCCTTTTTGATTGGGTCTTTCTCTGGTTTAGGTAACAGTAATGCTTGCATCCAGGAATGACATAGGGAGAACCGCTTTCCTTTCAACTTCATTAAAGTGTTTGAGGAGTATTGGCATTAAATTTTCTCAAATTTCTCATAGAATTCAACTATGAATCCATCAGGCCCTGGGCTTTTGTTTGTTGGTAAGTTTTTAAATACATTTTTAATTCCAGTTACATTGGGTTATTCAAAATTTTTATGTCTTCCTTACTCAGCTTTTACAATCCACACTTTTCTAGGAATCTGGTCACTTCCTCTGTGTTTTCCAGCCTATGCAAGTAAAGATTTTTAAAAAAGGTGTTGATGATCTTCTGAATTTTCACAGGATCTGTAATTTCATTTTTTTTCATTTCTCATTGCATAAATTTGTGGGTTTTGTTTCATTTTCTTGATAAGGTTGGCAAGGAGTTTATCAATTTTGTTTATTCCTTCAAAGAACCAACAATTTTGAGAAGGAGTCAAAAGATGGCAGACTGGCACGTAGCAGGAGAGGGACCCTCTCTGAGAGAGACAGCTCAAATGCCAGAATAAAACACCCTGGAGAGACCGAAACAGAGAGAGATGGACTCTCACAACCCAGGAAGAAACTAAAGTGCAAAAAAACACTCGAATATGAGGTCCTGGAGCTACCATTAGTAAAGCTAAGATCAGCGAGCATGGCATCCTCCTCGAGCCACCTGAATCCCTGCCGGAGACCTGACCAATCCATCGCCAAAGCGACTGGCTTGTGCTGCCCCAGCGCGGAGCTGAACGGCCCTGTGTGCGGCTTGCCCACACCGGTCCAGCACACGACCCACCCAGAGGCACAGTGTATTCACATTGCAGCCTTGCAGAAGTCAGAGGTCGGGGAACCCAGCAGTTTTCGGGGACTGGCATCAACACGCGGTGAGTGATGGGAATAAGACCCTCCCACAGGAAAGGGGAAACCGACTGGATGACATGTTGGATTTAGGCAGGAGAGTCCTAACTCCATATGGAAGTGGCTTCAGTTGGTTGCTCCTCTCACCAAGTGGATTGGTGGAATCTGCTTGGACTAGGCCGTGCCCCTGGCTGGGACCCAGTGAGTCTCTACAAATTAATTCCCTGAGATCGGCACACACTGATGTAGTGAAGGCCTGCAAAGGTTGGCTGGCCCATAGGGGAGGAGACAGCGCACACTGCCTGTGTGTGAACTTTAATCTCTGATAATCTACTGAAGAGGGCAAAAGCTCCTAGCCTGCGCCCTCTAGAGGAGCCTTAACCAACAAGAAAAGGGTCTGGGAATTACACTGTACACTTGTATGGAAGGAACCAAAAACATGATGAAAGGGAGAAATAAGAAAAAAATCCCAGCCCCCAACCCTGAGAACATTGATCCAGGAGAGGTAAATACAAAAGAGATTGAGGGCAGCAAACATGCAACATCGAACACAGCGTTAGCAGACATAAAGAGATATCTTTAAGACCTCATAAGTGGGACCAAAACTGAAATATTAATTCAAATTAAACAAGAGATAAGTAGATTAATAAAAGAAAGGCTGAGCACCTCTCAAGAAGACACAGATAGAAGAATGAAGGAACACAAAAGGAGAGAAAAATTCAATGAAGAATTCAGAAAAAACCTAGAATTCATGAAGCAGATTCAAAGAGATTATCAGGAAACTAAAGACTCCATAGAAAGCTGGCAAAACTGCTTGAAAGAAACCAAAGATAGACTATCAAAAATTGAACATAGACTTGCAATGTGCAATCATGAAAGGGAAGATGTCTTAAAAATAACAAGCGAGCGGGCAGTAAAGAGACAAAGACTGGAAGACGACAAGAGGATCTATAACTTAAGAATAAAGCATGTGAATGAAGAAGCAGGAGTCAAAACAGAGGAATTACAAAGGCTATTGACAGAAATTATTAAGGAAAATTTCCCAAACATAGAAAAAGGAAATGATATGCAGAGGTATGAAGCATACAGAACTCCAGCCACCTACAACCAAAACAGAGCTACACCCAGACATAATAATCAAGATCCCAGAAATTCAATATAAGAACAGAATATTAAAAGCCATCAGAGAAAAGAAACAGATCACCTATAAAGGAAAACCCATCAAAATCACAGCAGACTTCTCGACATAGACCATCAGGTCAAGAAGAGCTTGGAGTGAAGTAATTCAAGCGCTGAAGGAGAACAATCTCCAGCCTAGATTGATGTATCCTGGAAAACTCTCTCTAGAAATAAATGGAGAAACAAGATGCTTCCATGACATAGAGGAATTAGGAGAATTTGTGACCACCAGTCCAACCCTACAAAAAATACTGAAGGACATTCTAGGGAGAGAGAACAAGAATATGAGCATTTCAGAAACAGTGGCAGAGAGGCTTCAGTGAACAGGGCAGATAGTGGAGTGGAACAGAAAGATAGACAACCAATGGCAGAAAAACAGAATAGCAGAAATAAGGCAGAGAAGATTGGCTATAATCTCTATTATAGATGGCCTTGAAATATTAACAGAGAGAAACACAGGCAGAGTAGATCAGGAGATAGGGTCCATTGAGATGCTCTATATAGGGAGGCAGTGGGATCCAAAACAAGCAGTGCACCCCATGGGAGTGAAAGGGGAGGAATTTTCTAAAAAATGAAGGCAGAGGATATTGTTAAACAAGATTTAAAATTTGCATTATTCTCACCACTCTGTTTGGATGGATTACATGCTGTTCCAGTTTGTCTACTTACACTCGACTTGAGGACAAGGTCAGCTATCCCAAAAATAAGAGGACATATTATGGTAGTCATCCCTAATTTTCCTATCAACTTAATCTGAAGCCCTTTATAACTTATACTGTCTTATTATGACTGATCTTATTTGAATCTGTTTTATTAGATTGCTACTTTGTATTGATTGATTTTATTTAAATCTATTATGATTGATAGCATCAAGTCTAAGAGTATAGGCAACTACACTGAAGTTGAAAAGATTCACTAAGATACCCACTCTGGTTTGATTATTACTTGCTTTTGAAGTCTTATAATGTCTCCAGTGCTTCATTTTTATTAATGTTACATACTGCTGAGACATCATGGTAATCATTGTAGATCACCTAGTATTGTGGTTTTATGTGACTTTTTTGCCTCATGCTTTTCTAGGAATTTTGTTTTATCTTGCTTTGTTTTGTTTTTCCTGCTAATACAGAAATGATAGATATACATGTAGAGACTCATGCATGTGTAGAGCTTATAAACAGTTTACGAGAACCAAGTAGATAACACATGTTGAAATGAACAACTACTTTGAGGTAAAAGAGACACTACAGTACCCAGTGCTGATTCCATAATGTCATGATGTGAAATCCAGCAAAACTATCACTTTTTGTTCAAAGTGATTTTAGCTTGCTTTGTCTTGTTTAAGTTCAACACATATGAAGGTATGGACAGCTGTTTTGAGGAGAATGAGATATACTATGACAGCCATTCTTGGCTTCCCTAATGTCTGGTCTTGAAACCTGAAATGCTCTCCTTGTCCTGCTCAGATCAATTCCATACTATGTTGTTTCATGCAAATTCCCTGTATGTGACAATATGGACAACTGTTTGGAAGAAAACAAGAGTCAATATTATAGAGAGTGAATATCTCTGATTGTCTAGTTTTGAAATTTATGTCTCTTACATTGCTTTCTTGTGATCTGCTTTGTTCTGGGTTTTTTTGTGTTTAATTTTACCCTTTTGATATAATTTCATGTTTATTTGAGTGGGTAAGATGGATGACCATATTGCTGTTTTTGTCAGATTGTGGAGCAGAACTGTTAACAGGATTACTGTTTGAAAAAAAAGAACCAACACTTTGATTCATTAATACCTTGTATTTTTTCTTAGTCTCAATTACATTAATTTTTGCTCTGATTTTTGTAATATCCTCCCTTCTATGAGCTTTGGTCTTGACTTGCTCTTCTTTTTCTAGAAGCTATAGGAGCAGCATTAAGTTGTATATTTGAGCTTATTTTGTTTTCCTGATGTGATAATTCATTGCTATGTATTTCTCTGTTAGAACTGCTTTCATTGTGTCCAACAGGTCCAGTATGCTGTATTTGCATTTTCATTAAATTGTAGATATTTTATAATTTCTTCTTTAGTTTCATCTTTGATCCATTGTTTGTTCAGGAGGGTGTTATTTAATTTCCATGTGTTTATGTAGATTTTGCAGTTTCTTTTTACATTAATCTCCAACTTCAATGCACAATGGTCAGATAATATGCATGGGATAATTTCAATCCCTTTGTGTTTACTTAAGCATGTTCTATGGGCTAATAATATATGGGCTATCTTAAAGAATGTCCATCTGCAGCTGAAAAGAATTTGTATTCTGATGTTGTTGGGTGGAACATCTTGTAAACATCCAGTAAGTCCATTTGTCCACAGGTTTGATTCATTTCTGCTATTTCTTTGCAGACTTTTTATCTAGTTGATCTATCTTTTTGTGACAATGGGATATTAAGGTCTCCCATAACAATTATGTTTTTGCATATTTGATTTTTCATGTCTATTAGCATTTGTCTTCTAATAATTGAGTGATTTCATATTTGGTGCATATTCATTTATTATTGTTATCTCTTCTACTTGAATTTTTCCCCTAACAAGTATGTAGTGATCTTCTTCATTGCTTTTGATCATTCTTGGTTTGAAGTTTACATTGTTTTCAAACAGAATAGATAGTCCTTCTCTTTACTGGGTTTCTGTCACATGGACTATTGTTTTTCATCCTTTGACTTTCAGTCTAAGAGTTTCCTTTTAAGTCAATTGTGTTTCTTGTAAATAGTATATTGCTGTATCCTGTTTCTTGATCCATTTTTGCCAATCTATTAGTTTTAATTGGTGAATTGAGGCCATATATATAGATGGTTATAACTTATATATATTGATTTAAATTTGTCATGTTATTTTTCTGTTGTTGGTTCCCTGCTTTTCCCTCTTGTTTAGTTGCTTGTCCTGCCTGGTGATTTCCTTCTGTTGTTGTATAGGAACTGCAATCATTTTTGTCTATGTTTAGTACATCTTTTGTATTGTTTCTAGGGTTGGTCTTGCGGACATGAATTTCTTCAGTTTTTCTTTGTCATGGGAGTATTCTAGTTCTCCATTAACTTTGAAAGAAAATTTTGCAGGGTGCATCAATTTGGGTTGAAAGTTGTTTTCTTTCAGGACTTGAAATACTGCACTCCAAGCTTGTCTTGACTTAAGGGTTTGTGTTGAGAAGGCATCTGTTATTCTAATGGACTTTCCTTGATAGTTGAGATGTTTCTTTTCTCTATAAGCTTTTAATATTCTCTGTTTTTGCTGAATTTCTGAGATCTTTATTATTATATGTCTAAGCATAGATTTATTTTGATCA
This sequence comes from Dolichotis patagonum, assembly GCA_004027295.1. Classification (NCBI taxonomy): domain Eukaryota; kingdom Metazoa; phylum Chordata; class Mammalia; order Rodentia; family Caviidae; genus Dolichotis; species Dolichotis patagonum. Next base: position 59,097 of record PVJX010002333.1, read on the forward strand.
TGGCTATTTGGAGTTCTCCATGCCTCACTTATCTGTATATCAGAGTCTTTTCCCATGCCTGGGAAATTTTCCAGGCATGGGAAAATTTTCCAAACAACTATTTGCAGAAAATTTCTATATCTTTTGTAGAAATTTTATATCTTTTGCACTTTTGCATCTTTTGTTTTGTCTTCTGCATTTTCACTGACATCCATCAGTCTTATATTGTTTTTTGTTGCATTGTCCTAGAACTGTTAAATTGTTATTTCATGGTCTCTTGTTATTTCTAAGAGTTCTTTCCTTTTATGATCACTAGTTGTGATCCTGTCTTCAAGTTCTGAAAGTTTGTCTTCAGTTTCATTCAAGTGGTTTTGCTAGTTTTCAGTGGAATTTGTAATTTTCCAGGTATCTAATTGAATTTGTTTCATGCATTTGTTACTTTCCTATAATGTTCACTCAAGGTTTCCCTCATTTTCTCATGCTTCTGTAGTTTTTTGTCTGTATCTTCTCTAGCTACACTGAGTAACTCCTTTATTATGGTTGTCATTTTTTTCTTTACTTGAGAGATTATTTCTAAACTGATTTGCTCTATAGCTTCATGGATGTAATTCTTTATTTCACTTGCTGTCTTTTCAGAAATTACAGGTGTGTGACTTCTGATGACTCTATTTTTATGTCTCCTGTACTTGTTCTGAATGTGCTGGGTGTTTGAGATTGCATTTTGCTTTTTCATTCTGTCATTTTCACCTCTTTGTTTAATATTTTGGTCTTAATCTAGCTATTTTCAACTGCCAATTGTGTGTGTTTTAGAGTCCTACTCTGTTCACCCAGTTGCTGGGTCCTGCAGTGTAGGGAAGGGGTCAATCACCTGAATTCTTTCTGTGGGCTGGTTGCATGAGTCCTATATTTTTCCTAGGCTGATTAGCCTAAGAGTATTCATGTGAACCAATCCTTAGTTCATATTGTTAGTTTGGCTTTATGCTGTTCCAGACAGCCAGAACCATCTGTCTATATTGTGTGCCCCAGCTGGGAACCTCTGGTGTCACTGAGAGTCCTATGGACCCAGTCAGGTTTCTTCGGGTGGGGAGAAGCCTTGCTGGCACTCTTGCTTAGGATTAAATCTCAGAAAAGACTGGAAAAGTATTTGATTAAAACTACAAAGCATATTTGAAATAAATTATAAAAGTCTTAGGTGAATAAAGAAATACAGTATGTTCATTAATGTATCCTGCTGTTTATCAAGGGAAAAGATCAGTATAAGAAGTCCTTTCTTTCTAAATTAGTCTTTAAGGTAACAGCAATTCTAAGCAATATCTTACCATATTTTTAAATAAAAATTGATGAGTCTAAAATTTTGGTGAAAATTCAGAATTTAGGAAATCCATGGTAATCTTATAGAAAAACAAAGCTGCATGACTTACAATCATAGATATTAAAATTTTCTGACATAATACAGTAATCAAGACAGTGTGGTACTGGCACAAGTATAAACAAGTAGGCCCATGATATAAAATAGAGGCCAGACACATATCCATTTTATGAAGTCACCTTATTTGTGGTTAACACTCCCCTGTAACTCAGGGGTGAATATATAGTGCATCAGTCAGGGTTCCATCAGAAGTTAGAAACCACACCAGTAAAATGAACAGAGAATTTAATGTAAATCATTGTTCACAGAGTAAAATGTGATTAGCTATTACAAAGGCAAATGGAGAACTTTCCGGTATAGCAATTGGAGAAAGCAGTTACCACCGTTCTGGCTGAAGGATCAAAGGGAAAAGCTTTGAAAGTGAGAGAAGGGGATTGTAGAGTTGATGCTCAGCTGGTGTTGGTGCATATGATCTAGGAGGAGGAAGTTTGTGGGATTGGATCCATAGCCTCCTGGAGTGAAACATTCCTGGGGTTCCACTCAAGAAATCATCAAACACAGAAGCTCTCCTGCCCTCTAGCACTGAAGTCACCAGCTAGCAACACCTCTTAGTAGAAAATTAAGGGTAAGCTAGCCAGAAAAACAAATGTAATTTGCAAAATCTCAGCCTTAGCAGCAGATAGAAAGGAGGATTCAGAGCTGAAAAATAATAACCTAGTAACTGGCACACGTAGTCAGAGCAATAAATGTCAGAGCAACTGGATTTTCATGTTGTCAAAAATTGCCGTTAACTGCTATTTCAAATCATATCTAAAAATGAATTCAAGATGGACTGTAGACCTATCTGTGAAGGAAATTAAACTTCTAGAAGAAATGGGACATCTTTATTATCTTGAGATGGGCAAAAGTATCTTATATAACATAAAAGCAATACTTAAAAGAAGGAACTGATAACACATACTTTGAAATAATTACAAACTTCATCATTGTGAAAAGTGTGAAACTTCATCATTAAAAGGATGAAAAATGTGTTATAATTTTTGGAAAATATTGAAATAGATATAAATAATGGATTGAAAACAATTTACTTATAAGAAGAACAGAATGACAGATATAAAAGCAGTCACCAATTGGTCTATGGATTTCATTAGACAGATATTGTCAGGCCTCTGGCTTTAAGAGTCAGGGTAGTCTTTGATTTGACCTCAGCTGAAAGGTCTTAAACTTTGTATATTTATAAAGAAGTCTCTCCAATTATTAAAAAAAGAAATTGTTTAATTTAAAAATAGGAAAAGTGTTGAAAAATACTTGATTATAAAAATGACCTATAAATATAGAGATGATTAATTGTCACAGAAATTCAAGTTAAAATCATGATAAGACAGTCTCATTTATCCATTAAAATTAAAGAGATTGCCAATCATTAGGGAGGCAGTGGGATAACTAAAACTGTTACTTAATAGAAATAGTGCTTATATGTACCAAAAAACATATGCAAGAATGTTTATAGTAACTTTATTGTGACAGTCAAAAGCTGGAAATGACATGTCTCCATTAAAAATATAAAGGGCAAACAAATTTTTTTACATTCATGCAAAGAAATACTGCACAACAATGAACAAACTGAGGTAAGTGGAACAAAGAGATTAATATTACACATACAAAATTGAATGAAAAGGCTCAGATCTATAGTGTGCGTGCTAATTTTGACCAGCTAATTATTCTAACTTTTTTCCTTTTTTTTTTGAGGACAAAATGCATTGAGGATCATGGCTTGATTTGGGAATTTTAGTCTCAGGACTCTACTCAACAGGTGTAAGGCCACATATTTTATCTAATATCCAAGTGTCTTAAATCCAATAACACCTCCAGAGCATCATCTGAGTCAAGTCAAGTGCTCTGTGCTTTCCTGGCAAGAACTCAACTTCAAAGAGGCCTCTATTTGAAATTCTTCACAGGCTAGCTCCTCATCTTTTAATTTTTGTAGCTAATACCTGCAGTCTACTATATAGATGCACATTAGCATTTATTGAATTCTAATATATAATGTAAAAATCATTTGCATATGCGTGTCCTTCACTAATGAAATTTCTAGGTCTGTGAGGTCATGGATTACATCTTATTTGTCCTAGTATTTTAAATATATGATACAATATGAAGCAAAGTTTTGTTCAATAAATTCATTAAACACATGGGAGTATAAGAAATGAAGAAAGACTTTTATTGGGAAGCAAGAGAAATAATATACTCTGTCACTGTAGTTTATTCTGTTGTTTTAGTCCTCCTTTTTGCTATCATATACTCAGCCACTTTGGCCTTCTGGCACATATTTCTTTCTCCCTTATAACTTATCATTTTGACCCTGCCTCCTTTCCATCCTTCTTTTTATTTCCTTTCATGAAAAAATACAATAAAAATTTCCATAATACTGAAATATTTTTACTTTCTAAAAAATACAAAAACTTTATGCTTTGTGAAATTAAAAATTATATAATTATCCCACTATGTGAAAAACTCCTATGTAAAATTAAATGATAGTGAAGAGTCAAAATTAAAAAAAAATCTTTTGTGGATATTATTGAATTTCATAGAAAGAGTGTATTTGCTACTTCAATAAGCAATTATCCTTCAAGCATAGTCATTTTATGACTGCTTAAAATTATTTATAAAGCTAAGCTACAGGTCAAGTAAAATTTTCCACAAACTGCTCTACCATGGTTCATTTGTTGCCATTGTCTAGAAACTTGACTCTTTGAAAGGGGATAAAAGGCTCAGGAAATAAGAATAATTCCATTTATTCTCCTAGTAATCTTATCAATGAGTGGTGTCAGATGAAAAGGAAGGCTAATAATTTTAAGAATTGAAACATTATGCTCTGAGTCACAAGAGGAAATTCAGACTGCTGAGTATCATCTTGGGCATAATTGCAAAATCAGCAATACCTCTCTTTTGTGTTCTACATTCCCTTTCAGAACTCTTTTTCTACTGCCTTCTTTCCCACTGCTTTTTCCCATCCTCTCTTCCTACCTTGAAGTCACACAATTGGAGTTTTTATGTCATCTGTGGACATTAGCTACATTTTTAAAAAGATTTAAAAATTTTATTAGTGTGTGTTTGAGTACATCTTGTTTGTATTTGTTATGGGGAATTGGTAAATGTACATAACACATCTTAATTCTGTTCATTTCCTTCACACACTCCCATCCTTAGGTCCCCTCCTCATTTGCAAAAGATCTACCTCCCTGTTTCCAATTATCTATCTTTTATTTTGCTTTCTAAATTATATATACTTTGTTTTTCTCATATAAGTGAAACCATCTGATATTTAAGCTTGTGTGTCTGATTTATTTCACTTACTGTTATGGTTTCAAGGTATACCAATTCTCCTACAAATGACCTAAATTTATTCTCTTTTATGGCAGAATAGTACTCAGAGAATAAATTTTCTTTAACAATTTATCTGTTGTTAGACATTTAGTCTGCTTCAAAGACACAATTACTATGAGTTGCGCTGCTGCAGTTGTGGATATATGTATATCAGTGTAATATGAAGTCTTGAATTTTTTGCAAAAAATACTTAGAAGGGGAATAGCTTGGTCAAATGAAATTCCAGATTTTAGTTTTTTGAAAACTATCCATACTGACCACCATAGTAGTTTATTCCCACCAATAATGTGGAAGAGTTCCTTTCCTCCTTAGCTTCACAAGCGTTTATTGTTTGATTTCTTCATAAAATAGTTTCTAGAGTAGTGTGAAATCTCAGTGTTGATTTAAATTGTATTTATCTAATGACTAGAAATGTTGAATATTTTTTCGTGTGTTTTTGTCCATTTGTACCTCTTTTACTAAGAATTTCCTTCATCTCAGTTTTTCATTTTTGATAGATTTATTTGGGGGTATCTGATTTTTTGTGAGATTTTTACTATTTTAAATATTAGTCTTCTGTTTGGGAAGTAGCTGAAAAATATTTTTCCCATTCTCTAGGTTATCTCTTCATTCTGTTTGTTGTTTCTTTTTCAAAAACTTTTTAATTTGATACAATTCCATTTGTTGATTACTATTTCTTGTGCAACTGAAGTTCTACTCAGATCATTGCCTTTGCCTGTGTCTTCCAGAGTTTCATCTATTTTATATTCCAGGAAGTTAAATGTTTCTGTTTTAATATTTAGGTCTTTGATCCACTTTTATTTTATTTCAGTACATGGTGAGACACATGGGTCTAGATTAAGTCTTCTATACCGTTTATCACAGAGATCCTCCAGTATATGTTTTTGGCCCCTTTGCTAAATGTGCCTGGGTTGCTTCTGCATTTTCTCTTCTGTTTCATTCATCCACATACCATATCTGTTTTTATGCCAGTGCCATGCTGTTTTTATCAATATAGTTTTGAAATGTAACTTGAAACCAGGGATTGTGACACTTCCTGAATAGCTAATGCAACCTTGGTTCTTTATCTATTCATATTTACTTATTTATTTGTCTCTGTGTGGTATTTATTTATTTGTTTGTTTATTTTTGATTTTAATTGACTACTGTACATTATCTTCCAGGATCCTAGAAGATAAGCCTGAGAGCAGTACAAAAGGAATAAATTCCTGATTAATTGAGACACAAATAAATGACTGTCTGTTGTTTTTAGCATCATAGTTGTATAAATCATGGTATTTGGGGCAGAAAGACTTTCTCAGATTTCTTAAAATACATGCTGGCTTCCATAATTACTTACTTACTCACAAATTAAACTATAATTTGATGTCTAACAAACACAGTAAACAAATGTCAGTACATGTATACTCACTGGACAGCAGCTATTATTACATTTTAAAAAGATCTTTCTTATGCAAAATGTACAGTGGATATGCATTGGGAAGAAACTCTTCAAAAGAAAAGACAAATTGTGATGGGAGAAAGGGGAAAGGAAGAAAGGAAAAAGAAAAAAATATATGTATACACAAGATAGTTAATATAGTTATACAGCTAGGTTCTCTTAGTTCATTGAAAAGAAAGGTTTGTGCTAATATTGTTTGGACAAGATATCATTCTTATATTTTGTACTCTAAATAAGTACTACAAAGACAATAATACACAATGTATCAATTATTGTAACTCTTCTACTGACCTGTTTTGAAACTGCTTGTTATTTTTATTTTTTTCTCTTTAAAATAAAAAAAATTAAAAAGGATTATATTTATGATAAAATAGAATCAGGATAGATTAGAATCTTTCTCTTTTCATGAACATACTGCCAAATGTTTTTATTATTCATTCTTAAAATAAATACTAATGCACTTTTCATATGATGAAATAGAAAGATCATGGTACTGTAACACCATTTGATGAGCCCATGACCTGTGGCAAAGAAAGATGTCAGGGTCTGAGCACCAAACCAGCACACAACGTGCTTCATGATATTGGTGTGAGAGAAACCAGTTTCTCCAGATTTACAGTGGAGCTAGAGTAAACAACAGCCGCTTGGTCAAATCTGGCCTTCAAACTCTTGTTTTTGTATGATCTGTGAACTAAGGTTTTCTGTATTTTCAATGAGTGTTAAAAGAACAAAGCATGGTGTTTCTCGATATGTGAGATTATATGGAATTCAAATTTGTGTCCATAAGTAAAGTTTTATTGGAACACAACCACACCCATTTTTTCATAAATGTCAGTGGCTGCTTTCATGCTACAGTGGCAATTTGGAGTGGTTGCAATAGACCATTTGGTCCACAAAGACTGAAATAATTACTTCTTGCTCCTTTGCAAAAAGATCTTACCAGCTCCTCAGGTAGGCAGGAAGTGAAGACAATAAACTGGAACAGGAGTTGCAAATTTGTAACACTCTTTCTAGAGTGAAGGCAGGCTTCTCCAAATGACAAATACTGTTTGTGTGATAGTTCAGCTCAGTAGATTTTGATTTCTCAAATATAACACAAGAATAATATAGTTGTGATTATTTTCAGATGCACAGAATTTTCAGTAAGAACTTTTACTTTCCAATCTGATTTACATAAAATGCTTCTGGTCATTTCTGAAAAATATAACTTTCCTTTTATTTTATTAGGTTTCGTAAATGGGCTAAATGGTATGTTAGGACTATAAAGACAAATTGTAAAAAATGTTCCTAGCCTGGAGGAGTCAACAGTCTTGGGGGGAAAGCAGGTGTATGAATTACTGCTTAGAATTTAATGGTATGCGTTTACTAATATGAACCAAAACTTCCTTCCAATCCATCTGTCAGTTGGCTTTTAGAATTAGTGGCTGATCTTCTAATTTCAAGGTAACTCCAAAATCCTGAGCATGAGAGTATTGGTCCTTCATTACCTAATCTTTACCTAATCTTTGTCTAATTCTACAACCTCATCTGTTTATCATTTCTCCTGTTTCTCTGGGTTTTCTTTAACATTTTGCCTCATAAATTCTTAGACATTTCATGGGGGTATTTTTTTTGATGCTAAACCTTTCATTTTCTTTCATATTATTATGATTATTATTATTTTTTGCCTAAAGCTGCTCTACCTATCTGCTAATCCCTTTAACCCGTTAGAGTACAATGTGACCTCCATAAACAGTGGGCTTAGGGTGGGAATCCATTTCCAGTGAAGAAGAAGAATCTAACTTTTTAAAAAATACAACAAGCAAAAGAGTTCTTAACTTTAAAAGTTCAATTAAGTACTGTTGTTTTCCTTCTCTGATATTTCAGTGAACAGTGAAGTTAGACTTTCCGATGGAAATGTTAGGAACAAGTGCGCCTTTTCTGCTGCAGTTGCTAAGCTTGTGCAATGTAAGAAAAGCTTAGACTTAATTATACGAGCCTTTCCTTCCTAATGCCAGTTTGAGTTATTCATTTAAAACCAAAAGGATTCAAATATAGTGACTTCACAAAAAGTTGACATATTTTCAAGATAGGGAAGAATTTTCATGGTTGATTTGGCATAAAATTAATATTACATAGATTGACACATATAATGCATTTCTTTTTCAGTGGAAAAAAACTTAAAATTTTCATAAGGCTTTCAAATTCCTGCTTAGAAAGACCCATGGTATATTTGACTTGTAAAATTCCTTCTAAATGTCTGCACTGAAGAAAAATATGCATATATTTTTATTAAATTATCTGATAAGCTTTGAGTCTATACTACTGAGAACATACCTATTCCTTTGTCCTCTTTGATAGCCCTGGTTGACTGGTTTCCAAATACAATCAGTTCTTGAAAAAAATTATTTCATGCAAGAAAGTAATTCATAGTAAAATGAAAAAAATGCCTTGCACTAAAAAACCCTACCAGAATAGAATTTTTCATGCACACACACACATACACACATACAATGCTAGAAGAAACAATAAGAATTTTTACATTGTGTCTCAATTCCTTATGATAAATTTATTTAATAAGGAATAAATGGAAATATCAGAGAAGAAAGAAACAGTACTTAATTGAACTTTTGAAGTGAAGAACACTTTTGCTTGTATTTTTTAAAGGTTAGATTCTTCTTCTAAAAAGTGTTGGCATGTGGAATGATGCCATATTTGCAATGATAAATACTTCTTAGCAAAACAGTTTTTGGTAAAATATTCTCTGGTGAATCTCAAGTACTTTGAGATGGAGTTGGCGCTCAGTCAGCACAAGTTTCCTATAATCTAGCTCCAATACTGCAATTAGATTGTGCTCCCTCACTTTACATTGTGCCTCAGAGCCAGGTGATTTCATTTTCTGAAATTTCTTCTATTTCTTTGCTACCAAACCCTCCCTATTTAGTGTTAAAAATTTTTATGTTTATATGAGAAAAGAAATAAAGAGAAGAAAGTAAAATTCATTATAATTCCAGTCTATGGAATTAATTTTTTGAAATATTTTCATCCATTTTCCTCTAGCCTTTGTTTTTATACCATCTTTCAATAATTTCTCTTATGTTATAGATATAATTTATCATTCTGGGTTATTTTCCTATTAAAAATTTCTTATAGGCAATTTTTATATCATTACAAAGTATTTGAAAATCATGTTACTGGGTTTATCATTCTGGTGAGAGGGCAGCCCTATTGTATAATAGGTAAGCTCTTCCTAATTTGGAGGCATCGTTTTTAAAGGAACCAAGAACATTATGGTAGTATAAAATGTAAGAATGTGAGCCCGGTAATCAGATAGATCTGTGTCTGATTGTGAGTTCTGTCACGTATAAGTATTATACAATCTTATATTATCTACCTATTATTTGGAAGATTTATGGAAAACCAATTATAAGCCAGGCTCTGATTTGGAGCCAGTGAAAGAAATGAAATAAGTCAGCTCCTTTCTGAGCTTGGTAGACAGAAATGACAATAAATAAATATATAACACTCAATAGTGGCAAGTACCAAGAAACAGGGCAAGGGTGCAGAAAGGGAGACAAACAATCCCAGCCTTAGGTAAGTGTCTTATCTTGGAACCTAGAATAGATGACCAAGGAATCTCTGTTGAATGATGAATTGATTAATTGCTTGACTGAGATTATTCTTTTAAATATAGATAAATTACTTAACAATAATGGCAGTAGATGGAAAAATGAGTATGCTTAAATTTAATAAAAACTTACAACAGTTCGATCCATCTCAAATGATTTTTCAAATTTCTTTATATTCTGGTTCAAGAGAAAATTTGTTGCTTTATGAAGAAGTTTTTGCCATAAAATTTACATAATATGGACAATGATTTCAGTGGGAAAGGAACTATAGTAGCTATTGTGCTTCTGGTTCATAGTAATAAAATTTTTTATATAGTTCAATGATATAATAAAAATCTTTAATTCATGACTATTGGCTAAAATTTATGAGTGAGCTGATCAAATGGAGAAAACCCAATGTGTATGATGCATGAAATGCCTTTCTGCTGACTTTTGTAGGAATTTTTCTTCTGTCATGTTTGACTTAGATTTCACTATTTGCTTTGCAACACATTTCAGAATAGTTTAAGTTGAAGACACAATAATGCCACTATAAATGAAAACTGCTAACAGACACCGTCGTGTGTTGTTTGGTTTTGTAGTCCTTGCCTTTTTCCTTGCTGTCTAGTTGCTACCACTGACTCTCAGTTGTGGTCTGATTACCAACACAACACAAATTAAGTTCCTTATTTCATCAATCATGGTTCATCTTATTTGTGTTATGACTTATAAATAAACCTGTATGGCAGGGATGATGCTTGCTTTACAATTGTGTTCAAGTTGTAGGATCTTATTTCAGTTATTCCCCAAATAAGACTTTTGATACAGATCTCAGCCTTTCCTTTTGTCATGGAGATTTAGTACCTGTTTGATTTTATATGGTAAACTGTTTCTACATAGTGCATATATGCCTTGTCTGGGACAGATAATCACTGAGATTCCTTTATTCTCCTATTACTAAATAAATGCCTAATCTTAGAAGCAGTCAATTCATTCTTGATTAAACTGAGGCATGTGTACCACACTCTGAAAGTGAGTTCTCTCCATATAAAAGGAAGTCCTCTACAGTGTCCTGAAAACACTGGAGGTCACTAAGTGGGCTGTTTCCAGAGTGATTTATCCAAACATGGACAATGAATGAATAGTGACTTCATAAAAGCAAATTTCCAGGGGTTTCCATTGTCTTGCCTCAAACTTGTGGAATGTTATATCCTCAGAACTAATTTAATTTTCTAAGGAATATCAGTGTGTCCTTTTGAAAAATAAGATCATGATACCCTTCTTAGCCTCTTCTCCTCCTGCCCTGTACCTCACCTCCCTTGCCACGGCTTTACATTTCACTTAGAATAAAACCAAGAGCTTTTCGATGTTCAAACCATGACCTGGTTCCTTACACTATGCACGTCACTTAGGATCTTTGATGATTATTTTTGAACTACTCTGGGCATTTGTTTTAAATGGTTCTAGTTGTTCTGATTGGTACTTGATACTTGTGGAATAATTGAATACATACATGATTGAATGAGTGAATGATTCAGAACATCTGTTATCAAACTTGGCTGCATATTTGAATCACCTAGATAGTCTTTAAATAAAGGTGTTTCAAATTTACTTCTGGAGCATTTGATTTAATTTCTACTATGGAGTAGGATGTTGAAATTTTAAAAAGGTTCTTTGGTGATTGTAATGTTCAGGAAGAATTGAGAAACTGACCTTGAAGAAACGACAATTGTTAATAAACTACAAAACTGACTTGCTCAGCTTTTTAGGTCCTTTCCATCATATGCTGTCACTTTCATGAGATCCCACATGCTCCCAAAAGATAAATCTCCCCTTCTGTAGGGTTAAAAGATCTGGTTAGAATTTAAATTATTCGTATATACTTGGTTTTATAACATAGTAAGGCCTGGTTTAATTTTGTTCACTCTATATTAGCATCACTAAGTTAAGTTCCTTGAAATTTCTGACATGAAGAAGGAAGGGCCATTTGAATCTGTTTCATACACTACATCTTTGCTGATTAAAAATACCTGGGTCTCAGCCAGAGGAGTCGTCATGTTGGCTACATGGCTATTACAAACAAACCCCAGCACCCAGGCAGATCTGAAGTTCAAAGCTTATTTAGACTGGGAACACTTATTAAAGAAAATGTCATTTGTGTTCAGAATAATGGCTTGTAAATCTTCCAGCATAATTTTTCACCTAATCGTATTCGTCCTTTACAGAAGAAACTCTAGAGAGGAAATCTGGAAATTTTGGCCTGGCATATACGGAGACCAGATGGTCAGCAGGTACTGAGCTGTTTTTTGTAGTGGGGTACACTGAATGAAAAAGACAAGTCTCTTTAAGACAACAATAAATTTTCCAAATGGGTCTGTATGAAATGTTTAAAGCTTGAAGATAAAGGTTTTGGGTTACGTTGTCCTTAATATGAAAGGAGGATAAATGGAGCCAGGTGGGCTGTTATTTCAAGACTGTCATCTGAATCTGTGAACATTCTAAAAGAAACTGGATGGAATTTGGAAGCAATAAATTACTGCCTAGTCTACACTGGAAGCACATACATGTGCTGATCAACTTACAAGGATCCTTTTGAAGGTGGAATGCTGAAGTCTCAATTAAAGAGGAACAACTCAAAAAAATTCCTTTTCACCATTGGAAGTAGAAATATGGCTTTTTTAAATCTAGGAAAGCATTGAAAATTAACTTATTTTCCTCTTTCCCTTATCCAAGCCAATATTAGTCCATTAACTTCATTAACTTCAACTCCAAAATTCAAGAAGCTATTGAAATTCATTTACTTGAAGGAAAACTTGTCAAATTGATAAGAGCCGCTAGTAATATCATGTGTCATTGTGAGTATGAATATTTCTGTGCTGCATTGGAGTCATAATCATATATGTGATTGGGTGCTACCATAGATTTCATTGGGGATGCTGCTTGGTGATCAGTATGTGTATGCATCTTATTGCCTCTCCAAAAATCTGAAAATTTTGAATCTCAAAATATACCTGGTTGAAATAAGAATTATGCTTTCTCCAATTTGTTAATTTTCATGAATTAAAACACTCCTTAGCATTACCACACCAAGTACTTTTAATTGTATGATGTCACAAGACAACAGTAGCTATGATTATCTTCAAGGAGTCACACCTCAGAAACAAAAAACTAGGAATACTTTCACACACTAAAAGATTCATAATTCACAAAAAGCAACATCTAATTATACACACAAGTTTCTTTTTAACATGAAAGGTGTAGTAGAAGTTAAGTTTATCATAAAACTTGTTTAAAATTATTATTATTACATTTTTGGCAGCCTTGAAGCCAAATCCTGGGTGATGAGTATGATAAGATTTTTGTAAGCATCAGAGATAAAAAAAATTGGGCTAAAATGGTTAAATTAACTGGGTTTGAGGTGGCCTTTGGTAATTATTCTGGGCTGATCTATAACAAATTTATTTCAACTAGATTTATAAGTTCCTTTCTTATGAAGTGGTTAAAGTTGGGAAAAATGAGCTGATTACTTTGATTTTCTCTATTTGGAATTAGGCAAATTTATGTCTGAAAACAATGAGGTTTATTTTCACCTTGATTCAGAACCCTTAATTTAAAAAAATGAACACACACACACAGAAGCTTTGAATGTACTATACTCAGGTGTAATATCTGAGATAGTAACAAATACAGTAGCATTTTTTATTGTACCTCATGGCTGGTTGACCCACTTATAGTTGGTGATTGACCATTGTTAATGGAAAGATCCCAAAGAATCTAAGCAGGAAACTAAAATTTACAGTTAGAGAGATCATTGTCCTTGGAAATCTTCTCAGGGGTATATTATAAAGGCTGTACTTTTGTATGTGACATGTTGAAAATCATAGTAATCAACCACAGTGGATACAGATTTCTTTCCCTATCACCCAACTACAATCTTGCCAAGTATTACCTTCAATTACCACTTTTGTAAAGAGTATATATGTCATAAAAATTTTGAATTGGAAATGCTTTTGCAGATCATCTACTTATCCCTTCATTTTATGGGTAAGAAAGCAAAGAGTGCTTTTCATTTATCCAGCTATGTATTGAGAAGATAATGTTGCAGTAAATTAACTAAATTTATTTGTAATTACATTCTTTCAGTCTACTTGATTCCATTATAGAAACTTTTTGTTTTCAATCACCATAGAAGAGGAAGGCTTGGAAGTTCACAGAATATTTCTATTACAGGAAAACTTCACATAATTCCATAGTTTGACAGTTCCACTGTCCTTGTCCTTGTCAATTATAAACTACAGTTTACAATTTCATCTTTCTAGAGACTGCAGAAAAGCCTTGTATTTTGTCAAGTCCTGTGATTTGCACGATCTCTTTTCTAAGTTTATCATGTCTTTTTAATTTGGTAACAAAGGTATATTGTTGCTGTCTGTATTTTCCTATGAGTAAACTGTGGTCAGTAAGTAGAATTGACTTAACTAGGTAGTTAGCTGAGAGGTAGGATTTAAAAATCAATTTTTTTATTTTCTATTTATAAATCATGATCTTTTGCTTTTCCATTCTTTTGGGGGACACATACTGAATTACAGATGAACTGGGTAGAGAATACTTTTACTTTATATCAATTGGACATTGACTTCTCTCAAATTCATATGTATACAAGGATTCAGCAGGTTGATAACCCACTTCCTGCCCTGTTCTTACCATCACTGAAGACAATGTTCCACTGACGAGCAATGAGATGACAAAAGCCAGGATCTGAGTTTATTTAACCCTGGTTGTATGTTGGTGTTGAATCTTTTTACCCTATGTGAATAATTTTGATTTTCTTAATCCTGCATTTATTTTTAATCAAAATTTTATAAAATTTGTATATGTACATATTTAAAATAGTCATGTATCCTTCAGTATTCAAGGGATTCAGTTTAGGACCTCCATGAGTAACAAATTTTGTGAGTACTCAAGTCCCTTAGATAAAATTATATAATATTTCCATACTACTGATGCAAACTTCTCACGTACCTTCTCATGCCCCTTGTTTTCTTGCTGTTTTTCAATCCCTTTTCCTTCCCCTCCCTCCCTCTCTCTCTTGATCCCTTTCCCATCTGAGAAAGCTCTACCCCCCTATTTGCTACTATCTTTTATTTTGCCCTTTATTTATATTTTGGGCTTCTTATAAAGAGAAACAATCTGATATTTAAGTAGGTATATTTATTTTACTTAACATTATGATCTTAAAGTGTAGTATAAATAACTAGATTAAATATTAATATGTAACACAATGTAAATGTTTGTTTATATTAAATAATTAAAATGTAATTATGTATACTTTACAGTAATTTTAGATTTACTGAAAAGTTATAAGCAGCAGTTTCCATATGTCCTTATCTGCTTTCCTCTAATGTTAAAAACTTCTATAATCATAATACATTCATCAAAATATTAATGCAAGACTATTAGCAAAAATACTGCCTTATTTGAGTTTTACCAATGTTTCCAGTAGTATCCTTTCTTGTTAGAGATCCAGTGTAATATACACTATTGCACTTGGTACTCAGATCCTCCTATTTTTTTCTTCTGTGACAGTTCTCCACCATTTCTTGTTCAGACCTTGACAGTTTTAAAGAGTATTCTGTGAAATGGCTCTCATTTGGGACTTGACTAAGTTGTTCTCATAATTAGAGTAGGACAGTGCTGAGTTTTAAATGTCCTCCAAAATTGCATGTGTTGGAAACAATTCCCAGATGTCTATGTTAATGGCAGTTTGAGGTGAGGCTCTGGGGAGGTAATGAGGGTTAGAGGTAATGAGTGTGGAGTTCCCATGATGGTTGCAATGGCTTGGTAAGAGTAGGAAGGGACACCTAGGACAGTGTATGTGTTCTGTCTTAATTATGATGCCCTCTGCCTTGAAATGATATGACCAAAAGGCTCTAATTATGTACTAGCACCATGATTTCCTAGCCTCTAGAACTATGAGTTAAGCAAACCTTTTTATTTTTAAGTTACTGAGTTTGTGGTATTCAGTTACAGCAGCAAGAAATGGGCCAAAATCGGCAATGCATTTGGGAGAAGACTGCCACAGATTTATACCAGGGATGCGTGACAGTGACATTACTGGTGACATTAACCTTGATTACTTTGATGATGTTTGTCTGATTTCATCGCTAAATTCCTATTTTATTCCTTTTTCATACTTTACATTGGAAGCAAGCTAGTAAAGTCCATATTGTAGAGAAAGTTAGCCTCTCGGGAAAAGGGTGTTAAATAATTTATGGACATGTGTTAAAACCACTTCAATTATTAATTAATATAGATTTTGAGGGAGATATGTTTAGGCTATCAAAACATTGTGCTTCTTTTAATTATAAGTTTTAGATTTAATTAATTATAGATTTTGTTCATGGATTTTGCCTGCAGCATTATTGCTTGCATTCCTTCTATATTTATTTCTTCTATATTTACTGCTTGATGGAAATATGTAAGCAAATTTTTCTTTATTTAACCAGTTATGTTATCAGTGTTAACCTGGCAGACACTATTCTCTTCCTTGGCTTATTACTTCACTCTCATATTTTTTATTTTGTTGCTCAAATTTTTCCAGCTTTTGCTACTGGGAGCTCTTAGAATGTATTGTTTATTTGTGGGACTTTTTGTCTTTAACGTCACAGTTATCTGACACTATTTTGAAACTAATTTTCTCCTTATCTCATTTTTGTTGTGCCCACTGACTGATAGTAAGGTATGTCTTCTTTCCTGTGAACTTTATTCTATCCCAGACCTTAGTATGTTTAATCATGGGGTTCATTTCCTGTGCTGATGCTCAGCTCTGATGCCTGACTCTGTGGGAAACCTCTGCGAGAGACTTGTGACTGACCTTCCTTTGATGACAGTACCTATCATATCAGTTTAGCTTCTGTTTCTGCATACCTTGTCTATTTCTCAAGGTTCCCGAAGCCATGCGCCTCCCTGAAATTAGGCTAAGATCACCCATCGTTGCCTAGTTACTTCCTGATGTCAAGAGGCTTCACTCCCTCTTTCTCTGTACCCTATAAATGCCCACCATTTCCTGCCAATAAACGAGACTTGATCAGAACTCTGTCTTGTCTCCATTTCTCGTGTCTCTTGTCTTATCTCATCCCCACTCCCCCTTCTAGGGTCTTCGTTGACTTACCTGCGGGTCGGGACATGACTCAGTTCATCTCAAACAAAGAGGCATTTCTGGTGTGGCTGAGACGGAGAACTGAACCTGTGGTTCTTTGTTACCCATGTTGTGTTACCCTGGGCTGAGATATTTTACAGAAGATGGTTTTCCAGATAAAGGAAACATAGCTTCATTGTATTACTATTTTAAATATCTTTGATGTATGCAGTTCTAAATTATACCATGAATTTCTTAAAGCATACTGAACATATATATCTCCAGGCAGCATCAGGAACATATTCATTAAAGTTCCATTTTTATGAGGCACTGGCCCCAGACAATTTTGCGGTACAAATTACCATTTAGACCTGGAACCTAAATAGCCCTTGGATCATAAATGTTAGCAGTTTTTTATCAGTACATTTTTGCAGTGCATAGTACTTACATTGTTTGTTTGGAGCTGATGCACGCATTGTAACACAGCTTACTTCTGTGTTCAATCCTTTTTCCTTCTTTTCCTTTTCTCCATCTCTGGATCCCCTTCCCATCTGAGGAAGATCTATCTCCCTACTTGCTATTAGCTATCATTTAGTTTGCTCTTTATTTATATTTTTGGCTTCTCATTGAGGAGAAACAATGCACTATTTAAGTGAGTGTGTTTATTTCATTAACAGTATAGCCTCAAGGTGAATTTTTGTTTTATTTTAAAGAGAAAAAATAAAACAAAATTTCAAAACAGGATTATTAGAAGATAACAATGGTTAGTACATTGTGTTTTGTTATCTTTAAATCAGCTACTTAGGGTACAAGATATTGACATCTAATTGTCCAAACAATATTAGCACAAAACTTTAAGGAGACAACACAATGAATACGCATGATAATCTGATTTATTTCATTTGTGAGTATGGTCTCTAGTTGCATCCATTTATCTATAAAAGCCTTGAGTTTATGTTTCTTTATGGCTGAGTAGTACTCTATTGTACAAAAGTACCACATTTTTTATATCCATTCCTTGATTGATAGTCATCTGGGTTGTTTTCGATACCTATTACAAATTGTGCTACTATAATCATGGGAGCACATGTACAACTGTAGTAGGGTGTTTTTAATTCTTTGGGAAAGATACCCAGTAGGGCAATAGCTGGGTAAATGATACCTCAAATACTAGTTTTTTAGGGACTCTCCACACTGATTTCCACAGTGGTTGCACCGGTCTGCACTCCCACCAACAGTGGAAAAGGGTTCTTTTTTCCTCACAGCCTCTCCAGCTTTGTTATTGGTTGATTTCTTAACAATAATCATTCTTTCCAGGGTGAGACAGAATCTCAGTGATGTTTTAATTTGCATCGTTTGAATGATTAGTGATGTTGAACATCTTCATGTATTTATTTGCTGTTTGTATTTCTTTATCTGAGAAATATGTAGTCATCTCAGATTTCAATTTTTGGATTGGGTCTTTAAATTTAGAAGGTTTGATTTTTAAAAATTCTTTATATGCTCTCAGTAGTAAAACTTTGTCTGAGGAACAGCTGGCAAATATTTTTTCCCACATTGTGGGTTGTCTCTTCACTCTGTTGGTGGTTTCTCTTACTGTGCAAATGCTTTTTAGTAAGATGAGATTACAGTTGTTGATTCTTTGTGATAGTTCCTATGAAATCTGGGTTTTATTCATAAAGTCTTGGCCTATACCAATGTCTTCAGGAATTTTACCTGTTCTGTCTTTCAGCAGATTTAATGTTTCTGTTTTAGTATTCAGATCTCTGATCCATTTAGAATTTAGTTCATGGTGAAAAATATGAGTCAATTTTAATCTTCAGCATATGCAGAGTCAGTTTTCTCAACACCATTTATTAAATAAGCTATTGTTTTTTCAGTGAATGTGTTTGGCCCTTTTGTCAAAGATAATGTGACTCAGTGTGTCTGGAGTTGTTTTTGCATCTTCTAATCTGTTCCATTGATATTTAGGCCTGTTTTTCATTAAGGTGCAATTTTGAATAAGGTCATTTAAAATTTGTCTTCAAGTCTGCTAACTCAGGAGCCTCTGCTTGTTCTGCTTTTCAAGTGACAGAATATTAGCCCTTTCCCTTAGGTTCCCACACCTTGCTCTGCTCCTGTCATCCCTCTGTGTCAGCTCTTCTTATCATCTGTCAGGAGTTTGGTCTGCTGGAAATTTATTTCCCATGCTTCTTCCACAGACCTGTTATGGACTCATCTATCAAAATGAACAATATTTATTGAATATCTGATATTTTTCAGGTATTATTCTATAGCCTTAGGCTTCACCAGCAATTATATTAAGTCCTTTCTTAGCTGGTGCATTCTAGATTGGAAAGGAAAAAAATATAATTGTAATAATTAATAATAGAACACTCAAACATATTGCTTATCAAAAGGGTTAAGAGCTATACAACTCGTTGTTCGTGACCTCTCTGACTTCAGCTCCTACAAGTGCCCCCTGCTCTGAGGCCCTCTAGTTTCCCTGTTGTTCCTTAAACACCACAGCGTTTTAGCACTCCAGCTTCCATGTGCATAAATGCACATCCTCAGGCATTCACATGGCAGCTCCCTGACTTCCTTTAAGTCTTCTCTCCAGTATCATTTTGTCCATGTTACTATAACAATCACACTTCACCTTATTTGTTCGAGTAATAGCAAGAAAACTAGAGAGGCCAGAGCGATGGATACTAGACATTTTCATTACACTTCTCGTTGCTGACACAAAATACCCAATATCCAAAGTTAAAGGAGGAAAAGTTTATTTAGCTCACAGTTTGTAGAAGTTTCAGTCCATAAGCATTTGACTCCAAGGCAGGGTGACATATTGCACAGGGGCAATAGTTTGTGGTGGCAGAAGATAGCAAAAGTAACAAGAGAAAGATGCATCTTCTTTTTTTTATCTATTGTATCTAGACTTCTGAGATTAGGGTGGTACCAAACCAATCGGTGGAGTGATTTAGCAATCACATATCTTTAATTCTAGCATCACACACTCTAGGTTTAGCTATCTCCAAAACAGCCTATAACTGAATAAGGTTTTGGAAGAACATCTAGACATAAACCATAAAACCATTGGGAGATGAAATCAGAGGGATAATGGTGAGTGAGTTCTATGGCCCTATAGTCCCCCTAGGAACTTCCTGGTGGTAATGCTCATCTATTTTAGTCTATATTGTGTTTCTATAAAAGAATGCATGATAGTGAGTAATTTATAAAAAACAGAGACTTACTTTTTATAGTCCTTGAGGCTGGAATGTCCGAGTTCGAAGGGCTGCATCTGCAAGCGCCTTCTGGCTGCGTTACCTTATAGTGGAGGAAGAGTGAGTGGGAGAGAGGGAGAGAGAAAATGAGCATCTTTTTATAACCCACTGCTGATTAATGACATTAATCATTCATGAGGACAGAGACCTCATGACTTAACGAGCCCTAAATTCCTCGTACAGTTCTCACCTCTAAACATTGTCACATTGGGGATTAAACTGTCAACATAAAAACTGACAGACATATCCAAACTCTATACCATTCATCCCCTTCCACATTCCTGAAATATTCTTTTCACTACTACTGCTGTGGATCTCTACAGGTACATGGGATTTTATATGTCAGATTCTAAACTTTCTCCCTTTATCTACATCCATCTGTTCTTTGGATTGAGTAGGTACTTCTACAGTGGAGTCATTAAGAACTTCCTAATTTGTAGCTCTGCCTCAATGGAATAGGGGAAATTTAAGTCCAGTTCTTGTGGTCTATCTCAGCACAACTGCTTTTCAATCAACACATAATGTCTTATTTCTAAGTTTTCTAAAAGAGTGGCAATTTTTCATCCAAGGGTCCCACATAACTTGAATTCTGTGGGCATATCTCTCTGACAGTGTTTCACATCATGGCATATGTCCAAACTCAAATTCTGTACAGACCTTGTTTCTCGCATGACATATGCTCACACAATGAAAATATTGGGATTTTGATAGAGGCTGTCACCTAAATTCAAAAGTGACTTCTGTTTAGCATAGCCCCAGTGATCAACAGTACGTGTCAACAACAGCCAACAGTAAGGGGTATGTCTAGTAGTCTCATTCTCCTTTGCTAACTGACTATGAATTGGTAAAGCATTATTAATGTTGTTAAAATTTTATATAAAGTAAAAATATATAGCTTTAGGGAAAATTTAAGGGTTGCTATTTTAAGAAAAATGTGTATTAGCTTTATTTATTTACTTATTTTGGTTTATTCTCTTTAAAATAAAAAATAAAAATTATAGCTTTGTTTTAGATTATTTAGAAGCTGTCTTTTGTTTTTCTCTTTTCTTCTTCCTTCCTTATGGTTTTGATACTGTTCCTAAAAGCAAGGTTGTGAGCAAGTGAAGTGTTATTGAGTAAGGATTTTGTATGACATGTTTCAGAAAATTGGCATTGGAAACTGGATGAGAGCACAGGAATAGATCTCTAGAAGTTTTGTAACTTTTGTGTAAGTTTTCTAGGGACTCTCATTCCCAGTTTTCTGTCCTCAAAAAAAACCCAAAATATATATTCCTACACACATATTGGAAACATAAATTGACTTCAAAGAATTTAAAGGACACACATACACACAATTACTCAAAAGTAAATCACCACTTCTTCCCGACAGCCTACATCTCTCTACTCATCTTCAAAATACTTCTCATTTGGGAAGCCTTTGAACGTGAATTTGAAGAAGAGATCCACTAGAAAGTTTCCAGTAACTTTCCTGATTCTGTTCAGTCCTCTGGAATTTTTTGTCCTGTAGAACTCTTCCGTAACTTTGACCTTCAGGTGAACTCTTTCCCTGAGCAGGTGTAGTGATGGTGAAGGGAGTGGTTAAAAATAAATCACTAGTGTGGTTAATCATTAATTGTCCCTGAGTGTTTCTTAATACATTTTCATTACATTTCATTGTCAGAAGCTAAAGGAGAAACTTTTGTTTATAACCCCCACTGCTTCTCTTGCTGTTCTACATCTGTACTCTAACTGGTTTATTGTGAGTCATTTAGAAAACTGTGAATGATATAGAGTCTAAGGACAGCTGTCTTTATTTTTAGTGGAATAAGAACAAAACTTTGATCAATGAAACATCCAGAAAAGAAAAGAAAACATGAATTTCTTTTAGTTGCTTAGTGAGAAAATATAAGCCAAATCGCAATGAGATTAGCTCATTCTCTCTTTTTTTAAACATAGGAAAATACAAAGATTATGATCGTTAGCCATGGCTGTCTGAAAACGTCTTCTCTTTATTCCTTTAGGTTTCTCAAGGTGACTGAGTCCATTTTATCCATGGCAATAGATGGCTCTGGGAATGTAGGCAGCTTGAGGGAAACGGAGTAGGTAAACTGGAGCCTGATCAGATCGAAAGGGTACTGGAAAATCCTCGTCATTAAGGTCACAGGAAATCTGTTCTGTTGATTAACCCTTTCCAAACTCCCTTTTAACAAATATGTACCTGCTCTTATCAAATTTTTGAATCTCTTCCCTTGGAACTAATTTACCAAAAAGACTATGGTTTATGGTTCCAAATTCCTACCTCTACTAATGATCATAACATTTAGAGTTTATTAAATAAGTAACTTCACCCAGATTTCAATTCCCAAATACATGCTTCACTTGATTATTTAGTCACCCTCTTGTTTAGGATTATCCCCCAGTAATTAATTTACCTACAGGAGATCAGAGAGAAACTCTATAATTTCTTTGCTATGAATTTGAAGTCATTATGGACCAGGTGAGTAGGACTTAAGGATTACACCATATCCCATCCATTCCCAGAAACCTCTGGAGGGCTGCTCACAGCACTGCCCCTCCTTGCCTACAGGAAGAACTGAACTCTCCAAAGCAGTTCAGTTAAGAAGAAGGCAATCTATTCTGGATGCGCCTAAGTTTAAACACTTACTCTTTTAAAAGCAATGCAGGAGAATCCTAGTTTTGTCTTTACATTTTTTCCTTCCCTTGAGTATTGAGTGTTCGTTTTTAGCAGTTCAGCATTAATAGAAGCCCTCACTATGATTCATCAATCAAGTCTGTATTTATTGAATACTAACAAGTATTTTATTTGCAATATAATACTAACAAATATTTGACTTGTATATGTAATAAAAATATTGTTTACAATCCAATCCACTTCATATTTATTAAGCACTAATAAATATTTATTTAAATCAATATTTGAGTCATAATATACTAATAAATATTTACTTGCTCTCCCCTCTTGTGGGAAGGCAGTGGGAAAGTTACTCAGAAGTCAAAGGTAAGTTTTCCTTTTCTGTTCTCAAAAACCCTCTTCTGTAAAATTGGGAAGATGATGCAAACAGAGTTTGCTTGGAACTGAACAAGTTGTACTGATTAAAAATGAGACTGAAGTTTGGGGAAGGGAATGCAGTTCATTTGGCTGGTCTGGTCCAGAAGTTCTTCATAAAAGAGTTTGAAACTGAAGTTTGGGGAAGGGAATGCAGTTCATTTGGCTGGTCTGGTCCAGAAGTTCTTCATAAAAGAGTTTGAAACAAAAGCTAGGCATTAAAGAATGTGGAAAAATCCAATGAGAGGAATAAAATTCATAAAAGTGCATTTGTTGTGAACAGTTTCTAGGTCCAATGCTCATTTTCCTATGAGTTTCAGCTTTCATCTTTACATTTATTGCATTATTGTAGAATGATTTTTACTTCTTGCATTATTATAAACCTTTTATACTAATTTTCATAAGTTACAGGGAGCAAGAAATGTTCTTTCATGAACACCAATTTCAACTCTATGAATGTAATTGATAACAACATTGTTATTATAGCTTTCCTGTGTAACAACTGAAGTAAGTGTTCTGAGACTTGAACTATTTAAACTTTTCAATTTAAGAAAATGACAATATATTTTCACTACAGAAATTTTGAAAAGTACCAAAAAGTTACAGAGGAAAAAAATGTCTGTAAATCCCACCAGTCAGAAACAAGCAATAAAACCTATTTTGGTGGTGGTGTTAAATAAATAAATAAATAAATAAACAATAAAAAGATTTGAAAGATGCCTAGACAGTAGTCATGTACATTTTTCAGGTTGTATTTTCATAGCTCAAGGGATTGCCTTTCACACAAAATAAAATATGAAAAGTTCCTCTGGGGTAAATAAGATTGTGCTTTTAACACCCATAAATAGGACATACTATGCATACTATTTTAAAACCAACCTTTTCCATTTCTTAATTCTTCAAATATTTTACATAGAATGAATATTTATCTCAAATATATTTTACATAGTTAAATATGCAGCTTTGAATATGTTATGATTTTAGATGAAGTCCCTGCTTGTTGTAGTCAGGGGTTGTACAGAGAACAATTAGAATCAGGACATGGAATTTATAATATTATTTTTATGATGGTCACCCAGAGTGAACACAAGAAAATGCAGGAAATCTATCCACAACACCAAAGACATAGAATATTTAGTCAAGGGCCTAAATCCCACAGCACTGTCCCACCTGAGCCCAAATAAAGACCCAGAGCCCATGACAATGCCTCCCACGAGTCCAACTGGAGGTCTAGCGCCCACAAGAAGGACTCACGCCAGTCTCTTTTATGGATCCATGCTGGGAAGGCCCAAAGGTCAGCGGTGGGAACTAAGAAGTCTATGCCAGCAGGCTGAAGGAGCTGTGCTGATAGGTTGAGGGTTGTACACTGGAGCCAAGAAGTCACACTCACAACAAAGACCAGGGCTGTCCTGAAAAGCACCACAGCCATCCTCAGCGACACGGAGTCCCTGAGATAATCACAGTTGAGTACATGCCAGGAAGCCAGTGTGACGAGTTCATCCTGGAGACCAAGCAGCACAGGTCTTCCCCTCCAAATCCCAGAAGTAATGCTTGATGTGAGGACCAGAGCTTCTCCAGGAGAACCTGATGGCTGAAACAGCAAAATGTAGGAGAACCCACAACATCTCAACGTCTCAACACTATAACACCTTAACTCTCAACACTATAACACCTTAACTCTCTCACTTCTCCTTCTCCATGTCTCCATTTATGCTGGCAACCTTTCTCAGATGAAACATCTCCGCTCAGCACCACGCTGATGTAATCCAACTGGCATTAAGTTGACCATCAGTTCTCAATCCATAACACCGCTGTTGGACATTTTTCTATTTTTTCAGTTAAAATTAATGTTATGATGTGTATACTATTAAATTATTTCTCAGGATAAATTCCTACAAAATTTACTGAAAAAATAGTCTGAGCACTTAATCAATGTCTTTGGAGTCCATAGAAGAGGTACACAAATCATAAATGTATACTATTTGAAACAACAATGGGAACAAGTAAAAGTACACTACTAGAAATTCAAAACACTCTTTTGTTCCTCCATAGTCATTATTCTCCAAGTAACCCCTACTCTGACTTCTAACATCATAGCCTCATTTTTAAAAATTTTGTACTTAATGGAATTATATAGTGTTCATTGTGTGTGAGGTTCCTCATATTTTAGCATGTAGTTAAAGATTATTCAATTCCATTATGATAGACTTCTGTTTTATGATTTTACTATAACTTATCCATCTATCAATGAAAAAATTTAGATAGTTTCTACTACAAATGCTACTTTTAAGAATATTGTAATATTATCTTTTGGTGAACATGTATAGGTATTTTCATTAGGCATATCCACAGTTAGAAAGTTTTTAGGTGGTAGGGAATCTTTGAGCTTTAATTGAAAACTACAGTGAATGCTGACATTTTTAAAAAGTGTATTACAGTAAAAGATATCTTACCATTAATCCTTTTCAAAATACTCCCCATCACTTCAAACACACTGATTCCATTCATGCCACTATCTGACGCTGCTCTGAAAGATTTCTTTTCTTTCTTTCTTTCTTTCTTTCTTTCTTTCTTTCTTTCTTTCTCTCTCTCTTCTTTCTTTCTTTCTTTCTTTCTTTCTTTCTTTCTTTCTTCCCTTCCCTTCCCTTCCCTTCCCTTCCCTTCTCTCTCTCTCTCTCTCTCTCTCACTCTCTCTGTCTTCCTTCCATCATTTCTTTCTTTCTTGGAAGCCCTTCATAGTTACACTGTTCTGGTTGCCTTGCTGTCTTGTTTGAATAAATTCAAAACATTTAATTTTCACACATAATTTTATTTTGAGGAATAGCTAGAAGTCACTTGGTACCCGAATCAGTGAATAAGAATAATGAGGCTACACCATAATGTTTTTATTTGATAGGAATTTCTGTAAATGTTTTGAATCAATTTGAGAGACAGAGGCAATCACAAAGAGACATTGATGAAAGAGAACTGCCAGAATTGCTTCAGAAAGTGTTGAGTAATGGGATAAGTCTGTTCAAAGAGCAGCATTATAAGGAGAATTAATAAAAATGTGTTTCTATTAAAATAAATCAGTTAATCACTCACCATATTTTATGATTATACCATATGCCGTGTATTATGTAAGTATACATATTCCATCTAAAATGTATACACATTTCATAAAAATAAAAGTAGTATGATATTTTTTCAACAGATGGTGCTATTTTCATATGGAGGACCCTAGAGAATATCATATATAGCAGAAAACTCACTATACTGCCAGCCTTAGGGAAGAAATTGAAAATGTATGTGCAGCAATCTCAATAACCAAGGTACCCATTCAGCAGTTTGGTGTACTAACAAATATTTGGAAGATGATGGTCACCACTTCAAGCACTTCTTTTAATTTTAGAGGCCAATGGTAACTTATCTTAATATCATGATATCTCAATAAATTTAGTATTAAAGTATTTATACAATTTTTTCTTTTCCTGATGTGTGTATACATTTTTGGCAGATTCTGTAAATATATTTTGGCAGGACTGCTTTATAACATGACTTGACTTATTGACCATATGAAAACTGAGGTTGTTCTACATCATTGCAATCCTTGTATTATCTATTTTTCCTGTTTTAGTCATACTGGCAGGTGGACACTTGTACTTCATTATAGTCTTAATTTACATTTATTTTGATAGCTAAAATAAGCACCTTTTGTATATATGGTTGTTGATAATTTGGAAATCCTCCTGTGTAATGTCTGTTCAAGTTTATTGTCCATTTTTTAAAATGAACTGTCTTTTTTAACTATAGGAGGCCATTTAGTCATTTTGTTACAAGACCATCTTCAAATTTCAGAGGAACTCACAAATATTTAATCTGTTGCACATCAAGGGGAAAAGACAGTCCTTGGAAGCCACACAACATGAAAAATATCTACTGTATAAAGAACAGCAAAATGGTTGACTTTAGAAGATACTTTCATTCTGACAAGGCATTTAAAAGTAATGTTGTCTATAAAATCTATAATATCTCATACTGCATTATACAAAGTGAAAAAGCATAGGTGTTTATTCTGACATTTTATTTATAAATATTACAGAGAAAAAAATTGTGTGAATATTCCACTCTGGTAATCTGGAAGTAAAATAACAAGGAAACAGTTTTAAATTCTCTGAAGAAGAAATGAAAAAAAAAAACCTAAAATGTTCAAGTTTCAAAATGTATCTCTATTTAGATGGTGACGATATATACAGGGCTATATAGCAGATGTGCTGGCCTCTTTCCAACCCTTGCTTGGAGGTTTTGAATTAAGGAAAGACAGTTACATTATGTGCAAAATGCCACTTCAGTTCAGAGTCTGCCAGTAAATTGGTAATACCGACTTCATAGTCTTCTTTGGCTGATTAGTGAGAAAAGCATTCCCAGGTGCAAATATCACAAGTTCAAATTGTTTTTACAGAAAAAAATATAAGAAGGAAACATCACATGATCCATTTCTGTGTACTTTATATATTGTATAGGCTAAATGATTATATATTTCTAAAGTTGGATGAGTTTAAGTCATAATATTTTCTTTATTAAAGAAAATAAAATTTCCTCTAATGCTTTTTACTGCACCTACCTTAGTTTATGAAAGTACAAAGAGTTGAATTTAGTAGTTAAGTGAAATGAAATCTCACAAGTCTAGTTGGCTATTCCTCCAAAATATCTTTACATTTTTCATCAACTTGGCAATGTAGAAATACTGTTAAAGAGTCTGTCTTTTAGTTTCCTAACTTCCAAAGGAACATTATTCTCAAATATTCAACAACAATGTCTGAGTGAGACTGAATTATGCAGACTTTAAAACATTTAGTAAAGTGTATTCTGTGGCAATAACACCAAAGAACACTTCATGGGTGTGCTCAATCTTTGTGCATCTGGCTTTACTCTTAGTCTCTTTTTCTTTTTTTGTACACAGAGCTGTTTTTACTGGTTTTGGGGGAGGCCAAAAAAGAAAAAAAAATATTTTAACTTGATAATAAAAGGCCAATAAGAGGACATTAAAACAAATAATGAAGGAACAAAGGTTTTCCTTTTAGTCAAGAATTTCCTGACAAAACTGTAGATTTCACTCATACAATCCATACCTTATTTAGTACATTTCTCTAAAATATTACTTATGCTCACACAGAAATCTTTATAAACACACACAAACATAAAACTCAAGCTACCAACAATATCCTAAGATAAAAACTGCAGTCAGGAGGTCATTGTTAAAGAAAGTTGGTTCACCTGACCAGAACAGCTGCTCTTTATAGATTTCATTAAGTCATGTGACTTCATCAACAATCACTGCTTTTCTTTCTTCTTTGGACTTTTGACCTACCATGATCATCAATTTAAGATCAAGGTAATGATGGAGCATCATTGCTCTGGGACTTATTATAGAAAGAAAAGGAATTAAGAAATGAGGAGTGAGGTCCTGATTGACAAGAACATCATGTAAAAGAAATTAATGGGGACCTTAGGTGATTTAACTAGGGCTAAAATGACTTTAAAATGATCTGAATAAATTAGTTGTCAGTGTTTTAGGCTTTTATGTCAGATCTGAAGAAATATCATTCTACTATCATAGCACTATACATTAATTTTTTTGAACGCTCAATAAGCAACTTACACCTGAACTATTTTTCACAACTTTTTATAAGATGATGGTTCAAGTCATAAGATTAGTATTCATGAATAGTTTTTGTAAACAATATAATTATTCCTAATCATGCTTTACTCTTACTTAGATGTGAATTTCTATCACTGTATCCAGAAGATGGATCAAAATATTGTTACCACCTTTTCAAATGAAAAAAGTGAAGTGAGTAAATACAAAACAAGGGAATGGATTACTTGAAACTTATGTTTTGAAGTGTCCCCTATCTACAGTGTTGACAGGTTGAAGACTCATTCATATTATTTTAATTAGGTTTTAGGTATTTCATAATCATGAACTTTAAGGTAACTACATAATTAAAGAAGATAAATTTGACCACAGTTCTGAGAAAATGCTAATTTTGTATGCCCTCTTTGTGCCTGATAGGTGTTAACTGAATAGTTATGTAATTAATTTCTCAAAATACTTAGTTTAATTTATTTCATCCTTGTTATTAATTCCAAAATCCTTAGACTGATATTTAAAATCCCCCATAATATATATTTCCACCCACATTTCTGACTATTATTAATTTTTTCTTAGAGTATAGCATTTGGATCATATGCAGAATAACAAAACTTTAAAATGAAATTCAGCTCTCTAAATAAATCTTATTAAATACAGATATCCCTTTTTTTTTTTTTGCCTTAAATCACTTTACTCCCTTTCAGAAAGGATAGATTTGGAAATTTTCTAGAAATTCAAGTACTACTTTTTCTAGGTACATTGCAAATTTAGTCAGTACAAATCATAGCTTATGATGGAATTTCATGTAACATAGCAACTTGGATAACTTTGCAGAATGTCACTTAAAATTGGAACTGACTAGAAAAGCTCCAGAGATATCCTTTCTCATGGATGTGATGTGCACTGGAAATGATGGTTCAACCATCTCAAACTTTTTATTAGGTTTTATTTTTGATTCTTTCTTACCATACACACTTTTGGTAAGTCTTTTTCTTTCTATTCTAGTCAGCTTTCAAGACTTAACTTAGTTCTAACTCTCTCCATGAAAACATATCGATGTAATTCCTTTTGTGATTTATTCTTTCTATCTATAAAAGGAAATAATAATAAAATAAAAGTAAAATACTTTGTAAAATAATTCTTTTGCTACAACTAAAGTCTGAATCCCATATCTCTGAGATCTCAGTGTAATATGGGAGGCTCCAGCCTTGGGTGATTTCGAAGACCATGCATGTATTTGCTATCTCCTCTGGAATCAAGCACCTTAGTGAATGAGCCCATGAATGATACCCTTTCAGGCAGAGAAATACCAGTCATTTGGCCTGAAAGATAAATCCTTATTTTTATAAAATATAAATCTAATGGGAACTTTTTACATAGAATTTGCAAGAATGCTAAATTATTTAAAAATATTGCAGAAAAATATTGGTCTTCTAGAATTTGCACAGACATCATCATTTTAAGGTATGGGATAATTGAGATCTTATGAGTTTATCTCATAAGATCTACATCCTTGATTTATATAGAGCTAGGAAACCATCTGGTCAAAGAGAGAAAGGGAGAGATAGAATTTAGACTATGCTTAGATATTTCCAGATCTATCTAGAATACCTACAGTGGAAGGAATTAAGGGGACATGTTTGAAATAAAACTTGCTGTAAACAGGGCCTACAGTAAATCAAAGGTTCTTATCAGAATGGGGCTAACAACAGTTACAAGAATGCATACAACAATCAAGGAGGAATGGAAGACATTTAGATATAATTGGCAAAGAGCTTGTTTTGACTATGGAACAGTCCCTCTTCCCAAGTTTCTGGGCATTTTATTTACTCCCACAGTGGCTTTTTGCTAGTGGACATTTGATCTGTACACTCTGCATTGACTCTTAGCTTACTCCCTTTTCAGACAATAACAGCATTTTCGAAGAGCTTTTGAATTTCTTTCAGCTGGTTCTTTCAGTGTACCGCCTTTATAGCATCACTTTCTCATTCTTTTTATTTTAAAATGCAAAATGATGCAAGTAAATTTAAAACAGAAGCAAATTTTTAGCCTGAAAGTTCACAAGGGCTAAGAAAGAGAGGATTGAAATGTTTATTAACAAATTCAGATTTAATATGAGAAAAAGCTTTTGAAATAGTCACAAGTAGAAAACCCTTGTGTTCTGAGACTAGTTTACATGGTCACTGAATATCCTAAAATATTCTTGTCAGGGCAAATTTTGTAGTCATCTTGCAGAGGATGACGGAACTTTTGTAAAAACAGGTTAAAAGACTCTAAGGCCATTGAGTGCTCAAAGGGATTTCCAGCTTTGAAGCATCTGTCTGAGGACAGAAAGGGGCTATTCAAGGGAAAGAGGCAAGACTGGATTAAACGTGGATGAGTGATCATCTCAGAAGATGAACATATTGGTCATAGTCAGTTCATTCAACACAACATCCTCACAGGCTTCTGGAGCCAGGATATGTGAACTTGCTTAATGAGATAAGAGGTTTCCAGATCTTGTATTTTTCATTATGAAATGGAAAGCCAGACGCTCAAGGTTCCAAAAATCATTGAGTATATTTAAACCATTCCACACCTTCCTCTGTTTTCATCTTAAAATCCCTCTTCTAGAATATCATGTTTTTAAATTTCAACTTTGTTTTTCTGAAATCATCTCTCATTTTTCTTCTCCTTTCTCTTCTTGTTCTCCTCAGGATCCTGTCCTATATATGTTTTTATGGATTCTACTTTTTGGTAAATTTATTATTTTAGAGATCGTGTCAGTGTATTCTATCATCTCTAGACCCTCACCTGTGAATTTTTCCACTTCTTTTACACAATAACAACTTCCTGCAATTCTGTGTTCTTCATGAGCTCTATAATTTTTTCTGTAATTCTTCAATGGAGAGCCGGCATGGTGGAAAGGCTTTGTGAAATAATTTTTACACTGCTAAAAGTTCTAAAATGTTCTATATTTGCAATGCTACATTTTGTGCTAGTATCTTGATTTAGTATCTCCAGTATTTCATGAATAACTAATATTTGTCTCTGCAGCCTTGACAAGTTATAGCTAGTTTTTTCCAGTGTATTTTCTTTTCTTTAATTTTGGTGAGATTTTCTACTTCCAGTTTTGATTCTTGATGAAGATATCTCTTTGTTCAGAAACTGAAATAGCAAGCATACATTTCCCAAGATCCTTGGCTGTGCAAGAGGCCTGCATCCTGGAATCTGTTACATGGACAAGTTTAAAGCTCTAAACTTCAGTGTCTCTCCAGTTTCAGGACCTCCTCAGATTATATGCTTCAATTCCTACTCTAAGTTTAGGATGTGTCTTACTTCTTTGTCTTACACCTAGAAATTTATTTTTATTGATTTTAACCTTGCTATGGATGTTTATAAATGTTTATATAATTTTAATCAGATCAGGAAAAGGGAATACATTTCTGCATCTGCTTAGTTAAATGTCTTGGCTGGAAATTTCTGGATCTCATCTTATTGATCAGTCTTTAACTTTAAATGATAAGTAACAATGCCATACAGAAGACATATATGAATTTTTGAATCTGATAAATTGGGGTTTAATATTTGTTATGGAATGAGTTACGTCCTCTCCTTCAAATTGTTATGTTGAAATTCTAACCCGTTGGAAGTTTTTGGAGCTGAATCCTCTAAGGAAGTAATTAACATTAGAGGTGGGAAATGATCCTATAAGTTTGGTGTCCTTATGAAAGAATATGCAAGAGGTTACTCCTTCCTCTCTAGTCACCACTCCAGTGTGCTCACTGAGGGAAGGAAATCTGAGGATTTTGAAAAATGTCAGCCATCAGTAATCCAGGAAGAGAGCCCTCTTTCACTCAGAATTGTGAATAAACAGATCTCTGTTTTTAGGCCTCCCATTCAGTGGTATTTTGTTATGGTTGTCCAAAGAGACTAATATAATCTCATTTTTCTTATAATGTGTAGTACAGCCAGTTCTGCAAGCTCTCTGAGACAGTTTTGTTAAGAATGAAAGGAATCTAATGACAATCAACTCTAAAGGCAGATATAATGGGAAAATGCACATAAAAGTTTATAGTATGTAACAAAAGTATAATAGATTTTTACTTCACATTTCCCTTCCCTGTGGTTAGAAAACTCCAGAAGAATGTGTGTGTGTGTGTGTGTGTGTGTGTGTGGTGTATTACACAATCAAGCAGCCAATTTCACTTTTAGATGCCTCTGATTTTTGTCTCAAATTCCATCTTTTGATTGTGTCATTTGTTTTTCATATCTTTTGGCAGAAAGGGCTGTTTGTACATACTCCCCATAATAAGTTCTCTTTTATTTGACCTGCTTCTGAAGCAGTTGAAAAGGAAATCTCAAGTGTCAAAAAGGCTTTAAAATTTCAGTGACATTGGTGAAACTGAATTAGTAGACACGGCTTAACATAGTGCGTACAGATCACTACTAAAAATCATGATGAATATTTAAATTTAAAAATTAATATAAAGACATATTTCCATTAGTGCCTCTCAAAATGGTCCCTTTTGCTTTGAACACAATTTATCTTATTCTTGCCACTTTCTGAAGTAGTTCTGGGCATGTTCTTTTATGGCCTCAGTTGCTTTGTCATGGCTGCCTCACTGTCCTGAATCAAGTCAAAATGTTTACTTTCACGTTCATTTGAACTTTGAGAAAGATCCAGAAGCCACATAGTGCCAGACCTAATGAATAAGGAGGATGAGGACACACCGTAATGTTTTTTATGAGTCAGACTTTCTGTTGGCTTCCACTTAGTGGCAAAAACAGCAGTATCCTAGTTTTGGTCATACCTCTTGCAGACACTCATGAAAGACGTTTAGTGCTTCATAAAGTGACAAGAATGGTGAGATAAGTGCTCTCAAATAAGAAGGAGTATTCTGAGGAGGAGTAACATAATGTGTCTTTTACTGTAATAAATTTTTAAAAAATTAAATATTCATGATATAGTCCGAATATGCATTTGTGCATGGATTCCTAGTACTCAGTCATAGCACAAGAGGTGGAGGCTGCCCCAAGAATAAGCCAAAGAAAGCCCCTCCTCAGAACTATACAGAGGAAGGACAGAGAGAGAGCTGAGAAAGCTCAGTTCTCCTTCCCAGACTTCTCAATCAGACAAGTTCTTCTCTTTCTGTGAAGAAAAAAGGAGGGACAGGAAAGGAGAGAAAGAGGATGAAGACTGACATTTCAGTACCATTACCACCTAATGCTAGAGGTTTTCACAAAAAAAAAAATCTGAGGACAAGAGAAGATCTTAACTTCAGTTACCAAAAGCAAAATGTAACTTAATCGCAAAGACAAATGCAAGAGCCCACCATGTGCTGACATGTCTGAATGTAAGTTGTGAAAGGGGCTAGCGGCCGTATGGACTGACATTGCAGACCCCAGCATTGCAAGGTCAGGGGTGTGAGACTCGGAAAACATAGGCAGTAGAGAAGAAAGTCAAAGAGCAGAAAAGAATTGAAAGCAGATTAAGTTGACAGATAAAATTTTATGGAAAGGAGACCTATACTCTGGGAAGCCTAAAGGAAGCATTCCTTACTTAATGGAAGGAAATGAAAAGAAGAAAATAGAGGTGGAGGCTTTTAAAAAAAATTTTAGAATAAACTAAAAGATGAAAGGGAACACTGTTTCAAGACAAACTACAAAAGAATAAGTGAACCTAAGGAAAGAATCTTCTGGGCTAGAGGAGCTGTGTATATGTGTATGGAAGAGAAAAATGTGAAAATTTCAGGGACAATTGAATTAACAGGCAGCATGATTTTTAAAAAGCACATTAACAAGTAAAAAGTTATGCTAAAAAATTTAAAATTTTTCTAATAATTTCCTACTAATCATTATATCAATTATATGTGTGTGTGTGTATATATATATATATATATATATATATATATATATATTTTTTTTTTTTACTGTGTCACTTGCTGTGATTTAACTGTTTATTTCTGGAAAGAGCCAACTTACTAATTTGTCAAATAGTCATGAATGTCAGAAATAACTCTTCAGGGGTAGGGCACCTATTGCCCCCCACGTATGAATTGAGTTGAAGTTGTCATTAGATGTAAGATGCATTATTATTTTGTGTACAAAAAAGAGAGGAATCTGTTCAGAAAGTGCTTGCCTATAGCTATGACTTTAAGAAATTTACATGTTTTATATTTGAGCAGTTGAAGTGTTTCTGTTTTAATATTTAGATCTTTAAACCATTTGACATTAGTTTAATACATGGTGAGAGATATGGATCTAACTTCAATCTTCTATATGTGGATAGCTGGCATTCTCAGCACCATTTGTTAAAAGATGATGTTTCCTCTAGCATGTTTTGGAGCCCCTTGTGAGACACCAGGTGACTGAATGTGTCTAGGGTTGTTTTCATGTCCTCTATTCTGTTTCATTGATCCATATGTACTAATAAAATTAATAAATGGGACATTAGTGTTTTCTAAACCCAGATAAAAGTTGCTATCAGGGCAGGGGTATGACTCAATAGGAGAGTGCTTGCCTTGCAAGTGTAAGGTCCTGGGGCACAATCCCAGCACCATGCATGTAAGTTACTAAAAATTTGTATTGTCATATTGAAGACTAATAACATCTGTCAATAAATCAAGCAATAGCCAAGTTTTTCCCAGAGTAGGTACACATAAATTCTTCTTTTGATAGACACAAGGTAAAGCAAATGGCTTATTTTTAGAAAGCATGCATACAAAAATACATCTCTAAATCCTAAAGTAATTCACAGTATATGGAGACACTTCCACTGTGGGGGTGTGTAAATGCAAATGCACAAGCTGTGTGAAAATCAGCCAGTCCAATGTCTATTACAGGGACATGTACTATTGAGTATGAGGCTGGTAGAACCACATGCTGTGTTTGGGATTTGTTTCTTTTTTGTTTTCCTATCTTTCTTTATACAGGTAATAAGAGTAGAATATTCTGAAGTACATAGGATACCACTCTTTGGAGTATGTTTGTCTTTATTGGGAGACAGCCTGATGAGATCATCTATAATGAAAGGGTTGATACCTATGGCTTGAGTTGGACTAGTTCAGAGAAAATTGATGAAATTCTATCTCTGATGATTTAAAAATGTTACATTTCCTAAATCATTATTGTGAATAAAATTCTATTACTTTTTTGAGTGTTTGAAATAACAACTAATATTTATAAGACAGCACTTAGAAAATATTTTTAAACATACTTTTTAGCCTCTAGACCAAATGTTTAAGCAACACTAAACATTCTGAAGGAATAGACCTTATTTAACTCAAATGCTATACTATGAAATTTTGTCAGTTTCATTGTTTTTGCATGATTATGCCATTTGAGATTCCAGCTTTTTAAGAAATATCATTACAGCAGATAAAACTGGAATCTATGGCTATGATCCTAAGACCCATGTTCAGAGTTCTCAGGGGAAATCACTTCATTCTCCTCCTGTGGAAAAGAAAAAAGCACATCAATCAAGACCTAGCATCAAGGTGATATCGATTATGTTTTCAATCTTGATGGAACTACGCAAGCTGAGTTTGCAATCACGAATTCTGTGGTGAACTCTGAAACTTACAGGGGCTTATCAGAGCATTTAACAAACAATGTGAGTGTAAAAAAAACACTGAGAAATGGGCACACGGTTTCATCCTCCACTATGACAATGCTCTGTGTCATTCAGGTAGCCAAGACAATGCAAATAAGGCACACACAAAGACTTCTGGAACTACTTCAGAATGTGGCAAGAATGATGGGATAAGAGTTTCAAACTTAGAGTATTTTGATGGGGGATCAAAAGCAACAAGTCTTTACTATAAATGAAAAAATAGTCACTATAATTTTTATCATGAATAGTGAAAGAATTAATTTAAATTTTATTACTATGAGTGATTTTTATTTATGACACTAACAATGATACCTCAGATTTCCAAAGAGCTTTAACATAATGCTCTGCATGCCTACACTGCCTTACTTTTCTATGAGCCTAACATATTAGACAATACATCACGGAATGGCCTGGAGATCCCAAATGCCTGACTGGTTTCAATCACTGCTTTATGAAACCAGAAAAATTACTTGTCTTCTCTTGGAATCAATTTTTTTATTTAATTTTTAAAGCAGAAATACAGCAAGTACCTAGTTTCTAGGGTTATTGCAAGGATTAAATTAGATCAGTTATATAAACATTTACTAATAGTGCCTGGCAAATGATACTATGCAATCAAGTATGAACTGCTTTTGGCTATAGCACTTCTATATTTAGCATCTTATGTGATTCTCATCCAACCTTATAAATGAAGAAGAACAGTTTATTCTCATTTCATATAAAACAAACAGATCTTAAAATTCAGGAGCACTCCCGAAGTTCATAGGCCTACCTGCGAACATCGGAGCTTATATCTTCTGGTAGAATATCCACAAGATCTTCTGACATTTATATGTGGAAAAACACAGTCTCTCTGGATCCCACAGTTCTCACTAGGAAAAGATTATTTCTAAGGTTTCCCACAGCTGTTTCTCTAGTATCTTCAACCTTTAGCTCCTAATACCCTGACGAGCTCATGTGCTGTCTCTGGAGTTGTGAATCCACTAATGCGCAACATGTGAGATGCCCTCAGATCAAAGCCCAGGGTGGGTAGATAAATTCAGTCTTAGACCAAGGTCTCAATAGCCACCCATTCTTTGTGAAGTATTTCTAAAGACTATGCTCATCACATTGTTATCATTGCAATTTATTATTTATAGAGTGCCATCCCTTTGTGTGGGTCTGTGCAGAACACACACCAGACAGAGCTTCCTTCCAAGGAAATGGAAATGGAATTCAGATGCTCATGATTCATAAGATAACGATAAAGCTACTCAGGTTATATAAACATGGTTTGCAATGAGATCAGCCTTGGATGGCTCAGCTAACGGATGGGTTGATAGGAAAGTAAAAGGTGAAAGTTGCTTGGCACTAGAGGAACACGATATTTTCAGGTTCAAGGTAAGTGATGAAGGTCAGCCACAAAAGGAATAAAAAAAAAAAAGAAGTGGGGGAGATAATGTGAGTATTACATCAGTCGTCAGCAGTGGGGTGGGGAGGAGCAGAGTGAGAACAAGTGATCCTATCCAGAGTTATATATTTGTGTCCTGGTGCCATGTCCTGTTTGTTCTGGGACAGAATGAAAGAACATGTCCTGCCTTATTAAGGGAAGTGGCTTTATACAGCTGCCTCGCCAGACTAGGCGTGGAAAGTTGTATCACATCTGTACTGGTTTTTAATCTCTGTTTGGTTTTGTTTGTTCAAGTTAATGAAAATGATGTGCTATTGTTATGTAGTGATGCCAGAAAAAGTTTCACCAGAGACTTCAAAAATGTTTTTGGGACTGTGCCCATTTCATGTGGTTTCACTTTCCTCTGCCTCCTCTCCTCTCTGCCCTTTCACTCCCCCTTCCCCTGAAGTCCTCCTCTCATTCTGATAGATTAATATCATATGATGGAAGGCTATTTTGAGAGAATTCAGCCAAGTGGGGAAGCCAGTCACATAGATAAAGTGATGGAAAAAATTTAAGGGTAAATGGAGTTAGTACCATGTATAGAAAATCTATTTGTAGAACCAATCAATATTAGT
The DNA here is from genome assembly GCA_004027295.1 of Dolichotis patagonum. Lineage (NCBI taxonomy): Eukaryota > Metazoa > Chordata > Mammalia > Rodentia > Caviidae > Dolichotis > Dolichotis patagonum. The sequence goes on from PVJX010002333.1 coordinate 97,540, forward strand.
AGATAATTAAAGACTATTCAAATTCATAGATGGGGTGATGAATTAGGATGAATACACCTCCACCTGGGAGTAATTAATAGTAATTTATAAACTCCTTAAGGGAAGAAACTATGTTCTCTCTTTCCTCAGCCAATCTCCTGAGCACTATAGAGTCTGTTTTGTCCATCTAGCCTTTCAAAATTTATTAAGTTCTAGGCACTATGCTAAGACACCAAAAGAAACATAAAAAAATAATAAGGTGACCCTTTTACTCTTATCGCACTTAAAACTCTGGCAAAATGGTAAAAACAAGGTAGAATATGATATCTGTGTTCAATAAAGTAAAATTGAAGAGATATGGGGGTTTATAAGTAGAGGGAATACATCTACCAGGATCCTGGGTACCAGATCACAGAAATTCTATTCAAATGAATTGAAACACAAATGAGAATTTATTGGTTCCACTGACTACAAAGTAAAAGGTGTTACCAGATCTAGGCTGACTGGGTACTTGAATACTTCAGAATTTTTCTCTCTTATTTTTGTTCTGCCTTCCTTTGTTTTGGGCCAACCTTAAAATTACCTCTAAGTATGTTTTGGGAGAGAAAATTATCACATTTCTGTACCAACTTTGTAACAGTAACAAAAAAAAATAAGATTTGTACAAGAAGCATTTACTACAGTGAAATTTTAGATCTGAAAGGAACGTGGGTGTTATTTCCAGAAACTCAGAGATGTAAAGTAACTTTCTTTAAATCTTATGCAAAGCAAGCAAACAAGTGAATACTTAGATCCAAAACTAAGCAACATTTTTAAAAAATAAAAAAATGAGTATGAGGTCCTATAGTTGTTCTATAATTGTCCCTGTCAGTTACATGTTCTCTAGCTTTTCTTTGTGTGAGTTACTCTTTGTTAGATACACTGGAAACATGACACTGTGCTAGGTTTTGGAGACACAACAATGAACATAGCATTCGTGGGCTCTGCTCTTAGACCTTAGCCTAATTTTAGTTCATTAATGTCTTGTGAACTAATGAAGAGAATGCAAATAGTATGTGAACTGTAATCTATGTTCTCATGTTTAAGATTACAAGGAAGCATTACATTTTGAAACATACAATTATGGTTTCTCAGCTTCCATTATGTCTAGTAACTTCGCTATTGTTTCACACACTTGGATGCAATATAAAACATAAAAGTTACTTCTACTTGAGATAATTACACCATCTCATTTAGCAACAGCCATCTCACTTTAAATTCCCACCTTTCAGTCATTTAGTTGTATGACCCATTAGATATGAGAATAATATTAACTGTAGATTAGGACAAAGGTAACAAGAAATTTGGGGTTCTCAAATTAATCCTTGCAGTGATGTCATCTCTAAGAGACAATTGTTAGTAGGCTTTTAATTATTTTATAACAAAAGAAATACTGCAAGAGATATATACAAACTTTATTATAACCCATGCTTTGTACAATATTTTTATGCTTCCACAGAGAATTTTTGGTATTTCAAGGAAAAAAAATCTATTCAGGTAAAAGGCAGAGGCAGTGAAACAGAAAGACAGGGGAATCTATTTAAACACCCTTACCTCAAATAAGTTTGAGTTGGATGGATAAAGTAGGATTTGTCTGAATCTATTCCTAATATGGTGTAAAGGAAAAATCAGATTGTAAAAGTCAACTTAACTTTTAAATCTTTAGCTTTCTACTAATAGATACTTGTTCCCCTAAGGAAAGGCAAGGTAGTAAATTACACATTATTTAATAAATTTGTACCTTCTGGCTGTGATGAAATAGAAAAGGATTTATCTATACTTTGTTGTTCAGAAGGCTTCATATGGTTATCTGCCCATTTCACAAGCAAATTTTATGGTTAATAAAATGAATCATGACAATCTGTTTCCTTGATTATTTCTTGTCATGATAAAGTTTCTGGTTTTCTTTAAAAAAACCCTGCCCATTATTTTTTAAAAATTAGGAACTGAATTAAATTCTGGGCCTTAAAGTAATTTTACAAATCTGTATTCTCTTCTCTACTCCCAGTAAATAACATATTCATAGGACTAAAAAAAATTAATAGTAACTTTCAGGTGTGGCTGGCAGTCGGTATGTAGGCCTTCTTATGTCTGAAACATAAGAAAGGGGCAAAAGGCAATGAAGTAATAATGAAAAATAGATCAACCTGAAACTCATTCATTTATTCCACAGGCATTTGTCGAATGCTTGCTACACACAGACTCTGCACTTGGTGCTGGTAAATTAAAAGTGAACAAACAAGCTATTCTGTCTAACAGAGCCGCACTCCAGGGTAGACAAATATTAATCTGACAAATATCTATTTGCTGATAATTGTGATCTTTTCTATGTTGAAAAGTTAAAAAATGTTAAGAGATCATATAACACAGAGGTCTAATCTGACCTGGGGAGTCCAAAAAGACTTTCCTGGAGAAAATACTTTATAAGTAAAAGGCTTGAAAGATTAATAGAAGCACATGAAAGGAGATAGTCAAGAAATGAACAGCGTTTCAAAAGGACTAGAGACTGAGTTTGATGCATTTGAAGGGCTAAAATGTAGCTGATAACTTCAGTTTATAACTCCAGCTCCCCACACCCCCAGGAAGCCCATTCTCATTCATCTACTTGTTAATCTGACACCTTTGACTGGATGTCTTAACAAATGAGTCAAATTCTCCAAGTACAAATTTAAATGTTTTGATTTTTCTCCTAAAACCTGCTCCTCACTTACTATTTGCCATTTTAGTAACACCATTTAATTAGCTGCCCCAGCCAAGGAAATCTTCACGAGTTAGCTATTCTTTTGCTCTCACATCTATGTTCGATCTCTTAGCAAATCCCATTCAGTGTTTCTGAACATAGCTACTTTCTAGCAGTTCTGCTACTCCTGCCTTATGTAAGGCACCACCATGTCTCACTTGGATCAGTGCTAGAGTTGTCTGACTTCTTTCTCCATCTCCACACTTATACTTCCTTGTCTAGTCTCCAAACAAGAGTAAAATGGAGCTTTTAAAGCAGCCATCAGCTCCTGGGACTCACCTACTCAGAACTCTGCACATCCTCCTTGAATTCTAACTCTCTGGCCTTGCCCCCTTGTCTGGTCCATGGCTGCATTTCTGCTACCATGTTGTGGCACTCTACCATCCACAGCAGGCATGTCATTCTTTACAGGTCCAGTTTATGCCTCAAGCTTTTTCTTTCATGCTCCTCCCCTGAGTATGTGTGCAGTTTGCTCTCTCACTTTACTTTGATCTCTTTAAAAATATCCCTTTCATAGAGACCTGCCTTGAGTACCCTAACTCACATAGCATCCCTCTCTCAGTCTTGTCTCTGCTTTATTTTAATTTTCTTTATAGCACCTTCTTCTATTTGGCATTGTACTATACATCTTGTATTTGTTTGTTTTATTGAGGACATGGCCCTTATCCTTTTTATATATTTTTCTACTACCTATAAAAGTTTGTGACCTACTCAATAAATATTTGTGGAATGAATGAATGAATGCCTTTGGAACAAATGAATGAGTCTCAAGGTTGTAGTTTGGCTGACATATGATAAGTGAGGGGGATAAATGTACATAAGGATGGATGGAAAGATAGGTGTTTTTAAAATATGCAGTCCCTTCTAGGCCATCTAGAGGAATTTGGACTTTGCTACAGTTTGGATCTTGAATCTTTTCCCAGGGCAAACTTGTTAAAGGTTACACTGCTAGCCTGTGTTACTAATTAGGGAGTCATGGAAACTTTAAGAAGTGTGGGCTAGTGTGAGAAACTTGGGTCTTGAAGCATGCCTGTGAAGGGCATTTTGGGAAGCATCTCTTTCCTGTCTTTTTCACTGCCTCACAGTCACCATTAGGTGAGTAGTCTGCTCCATCACAGGCTCCCAGCCAAGATATGCTCCTTGGAAGGGGCTCAGAAGAATTAGGCCAAACATGGACTAAAACCACCAAAACTATGAGCTGAAATAAGTGTTTTATTCTTCCAAGTCTGTTAACTCAAATATTTTGCTTTAGTAACACAGAGATAACTAATACAGACTTTCTGCTAAGAGATCTGATAAAAAGAAAATACAGTAAATACTCCTGCTGAGTGTCATCCAACAGACAGGAAACTCATAAAAACATTACAGCATGTGATTTCATCTACCCTATGCCTTTTGTCTGATACCATGTGACTTTTGCCTTTTACCCAAAGTCAAAGTGACTATGGAACTGACTCAGGACATCAAGGTAACAATACAACTAAAGGTACTCATGAAAGAGGACGTCCAGAACTGCTTCAGAAAATAGCAAGAACATTGAGATAACTGTTTTCAAAGTGAGAGGGCGTACTTTGAGGGGATCAATGACAATGTCTTTTACTGTAATACATTTTTAAATTTAAACACTTACTGTATGTTTTCATCACCCTTGCATAGCTTTATGAAGACAGCAGTTCAAATAGGATGCCTATTTTGAGTTAAAAGAGTCTGAGCTACAGTTTAGCATAGCATTTCTCAATTTTTATTCTGTTGACTACTAGTGTTAACCAAGATTTCCAGAGATGTTTCATGTAAATTGGTTTCTGGCACCAGACAAACCTCTGGATGGTTAGACAGAAAGGACAAAAAGGATAGATGAAATGAAATGTCTTTAATACAAGACTCACCAGAGACCATGATTTACTAATGAAAGTTCTAAATTCACATAGGAGAATAGAAGCTGTAGCATTTCTCATTCCTTTTTTCATACAGCACCTGTTTCTGAGAACATAGTTTGGGAACTGACAATAGACTGGGGCACAAAGGATGGGGGTGTAACTCATAGGATGCTAGTGAGCCACCTTCATCGGTATGGGACTGTAATTCCCACAGGGCTCAGAGGGGGTCCTGTGTCTGCCATAATATTCTGCTCTCAATATCTTGAAATTTTTTATAATTTTGTTTATCTTTGAACTTGGGTTTTGTAGATGAAGTTGAAAAGGACCCTGGAGTACAGCAACCCACTCCCTGGCAGGATATTTATACTGAGCAGCAGGTATATAGCAGGTTCAGCAATTTCCGTGGGTCCAGTAATGAGCATGCCTCAGCCAGTCACATGTGCACTGGAGTAGTTGGGGCAACAAGGAGGCACAAAGTGACAGATACTGCTGGTACCTGAGTTATATTGGTGGAATCTGAAATTGCATCAGCTGTGTTTGCAGCAGCAGTGGTGGCAGCACTCTGGCCTTTGGAAAGAGGTAGCTGTCCTTGGGGACAGTTGTAGGACAGAGTGGGCAACTTGCCAGACATTTTTATAGCCCGTCTTGATCCTGTGACATCTTTCAGGCCCGACCTTTGGGACAGGAACTGCTGGAGCTCAGGCAATAAACTTGGTCAATAAATTATCACAAAATAAAAGTATACACAGAATAGCCCAATAAAGCTTATTAAGGAGTTACTGGAATTCTTCAAAGATTTTAGAATCTCTGGTTTTGAAAACTCTTGAAATTCTGCAAATCAAATATTGCATCCCCAGGCTTAGAAATAGAAACAGAATTTAAATATTGCCAGTTTTTGTAAAATACTATTTTTGTGTAATGCTTTGGGTGAACCAATTGTTGAGAAAAGTTTTCAAAATTTATTATAGTTGAAGCTACAGTGATAGAACACATAAAAAGACACTAAAATGTATACACTTCAGGAAGCCATTTTCAGTTTCTTATTAACAGCTATGCAAGTTATGAGGAATGTCAGAGGAATTGTCAAAATGCTGTTGTGTACATTTGCATTTACAACTAAATTTAGATGTTCATGAAAATGATCTGCATGAAAAATTAAAGATTTATGGAAAATTGTTTTAAGTATCATTCTCTCTAGATGCACTAAAATTTATATTTCAAAATACTCTTTTTTGAGTTGTAAGTCTGCAAAAAAAAATTAACAGCTCCATTAACAGTTGGCCCAGAAAGATATTTTTCAAAATTAAAACTTCAAATTATTTGTAATATTGCATGTACCAAGATGACAGACATCATTTTCAATTATACAGGTTGAAAATGCAGTTAGTTACAGGAAGTAAAAGTTGAATTCAGCAAACCAATCCAAAAAAATTTTTACAATCAAGCCACATCTTAATAAAATTCTAATTTTATTTTATTACATAAAATTATGACAGAAAAATGATAAAATGTTTTTGTAATTTTAAAGTTTATCTTGTTACTGAATTTTATTTTTTTTTATTTTTTAAAATTAATAGACTTATTAAAGGTATATGTTATGGCTTGGGCTTAGATGTCCCCTCAAAACCTCAAGCAATCAGAGGTGGCTGAATCTAGAGTGCATGATTCTGGGATCAACGGTGTATGATTACTAAATTAGTCCACTGATTGATTTGGCATAGTTCTGAGTAGGACGAAGGGTGGCCCACTCTGAGTGTAAGCGCTACCTGCCTACTGTAGTCAGGATTGTGCAGAGAACAATTAAAATCAGGACACAGAATTTATAATATTATTTCATGATGGTCACCCAGAGTAAAACACAAGAAAGTGCAGGAAATCTGTCGACAACACTACAGAGACAGACTATTCAGCCAAGGACCTGGATCCCACAACAATGTCCTGCATGAGTCCAGACAAAAACCTGGAGCCCATGACAGTGCCTCCCATGAGTCCAACTGGGGGGGTCTAGAGTCCACAAGAAGGACTCACACCATTCTGTTTTATGGATCCACGCTGGGAAGGCCCAAAGGTCAGCGGTGGAATCTAGAAAGTCTATGGCAGTGGGGTGAAGGAGCTATGCTGGTATCTTGAGGGTTCTACACTGGAGCTGAGAAGTCATGCTCATGATAAAGATCAGAGCTGTCCTATAAAGCACCTCAGGTGTTCTCAGTGACATGGAGGTCCTGAGCTCCTCTGACAATAAGAACAGTTGAGTACATGACAGAAAGCCAGCATGACAAGTTTGTCCTGGAGATTAAACGGCACACATCTTCCCCTCCAGAGCCAGGAAGTGATGCTCAGAGTAAGGACCAGAGCTCCCCCAAAGTAAACCACAGCCACTCTCACCAACAAGGTCCCGAGCTCCTTCAATGACAATGGTTGAACTCACACTGGGGAAGCCAGTCATGACGAGCTCCTCCAGGAGAACCGATGGCTCAAACAGCAACACTTAGAGAAACCCATACCACCTCGCTCTTCTTCTCCAAGTCTCTATTTATACTGGCAACTTTCCTCAAGTGGAACATCTATGCTCAGCATCATGCTGATTTAATTAAGCTGGCACTAAGTTGACCACCAGTTTTTAATCCATAACATTTCCCCAAGAGTAAAATATAATGGAAAGAAAGAAGGCTGCTATGGTCATTGCTTGCCACTTGCTGCTTTGCTGCCTTCCAGCCTTCCTGCCTTCTGCCTCTTATGAACTGTTTCTCCTCTGTGATAAGCTTCTGCTATGCCACCCTGCCTTGGAGTCAGCCGAGTGTGTACTGAAACCTCTACAAACTGTGAGCCAAAATAAACCTTTCCTCTTTTAACTTTGGGTGTACGGTGTTTTGTCTTAGCAATGAGAAAAGTAACTAAGACAATATAACTGCTTATTTCATGCTTTTAACCCTCCCACACACTGTTTGAGCAATTGGTCTCATATTTTCAATTTACACTGGACCAGACATTACACAACCAGTTCAGATACTAGTCATGAACTGATGCAACTGAGTGTTTCACACAGTAGTTTGGGATGTTTCACAGGATATGTCAAGGTGGTGACAAATGGAGATTTATTTTAGGTTTGGATTCTATAGCAAAGGTGCTCTTTCCACCTAAGAAGCTTTAAAATCCTTCCCACTTCAAGCTAAAAACTTACAAGACATTAAAGCCTTAAGAAGAGAACAAAGAAAAGTGAAGAAGACTTAATGCACCTAGCATTGTCCACAGAATTATCACCAGTTGTTTCCTGTTAAGAATTACAAAAGCCTAAATTAATTTGTGACAGTGTAGAAGTCTGCAATAGTTCCAAAGAATCTCCATGCACAAGAAGTATCTTTAGACTTGACATATTTCCAGCATTCTAAAAGGATAACTTTCACCCAAATCCTAAGAAGTGTGCTGATTTTTTTTTTTGCATGGTGGAGGTTGTTTTTCTGAAAGGTGTTGGCTTGAAGGTAATGCGTATTTTGTCATGGTCAGGGAAGTGGAGGACTTTCTGATGGAAACAGTTCTGTTGGAGCAAATGACTTGTCTGAGTAGAAAAGAGGATACACAGTATGAAAGACCTAATGTACCATGGCATGGATTTGGGGTTTTATTCTAGGCAATTTGATAGACCTATAATTCTGAAAGTTTAAATAATGATTTTCAATAATTTTTTCTGCTGACAATGTGATGTGAAATAGTTTCCCACAACACGCTTCAACTACAGTTAGGAGAACTGTTGATAGATGATGTCATTTTTGTGAACTGGGAGGTTTGTAGAAAGTTACAGCTTTCTAATTTTGTGGAGAATTTTCACAGATCATGTTCCATTTGAAAATCGGGCCATGTCTTTGTTCTAACAAAGCATCATACCTACCTAGACTGCTTTATGGCTTGTTTGTGTGCCTTTGATGAATTCATAAGGTGCTTTGAGCCAGTGATCAGCACAGGAACACGATGTAGCAATGAGCCTGAGTAGGCATAACAAATTATTTCAGTATCGTGATAATACATCCATGAACACTTTCCAAGAAATGATATAGAACAATAGATTATACAATCTCAGTAACAATGGAGAAACTTTATTTTTTACTATGAACAAATATTGAATTTAAAAAGTCAGGTAAAGGAACAGGACCCAACACATTTAAACAGTTTTAAGAGCTTTTCTTAAGAGCTTAAAAATTATCAGGTTTGCAAAAGTTACTAGATTATTTAACTTCCTATAGTGCGATAAAGTAAAGCAAAACTATGAAGTGACAATTTGCAACCTTAATGAAGCATATGATTCCAAACTGCATACAAATACCAGATACTTAGAAGGTTAAAGCAGGAGGATCACAAATTTGAGACCAGCCTAGCAAAATTAGTCAGACTGTGGATTATAATATAATATAATATAATATAATTAATATAATATATAAAGTACTGAGGATGTAGTTCAGTGTGAAGCCAAGTTCCAGCTCCAGTACCACAACATAAAACTTTCTATATGGTTTTTGATCAAGAATTACCATATTCTCAGTTTTTCTTTATTTTTTTCCACAGCCTGTACTAGCAATTGGCTTTCTTTCTAGGAACACATTCCACCAAGAAACAAAGCTGTTATTCATTCTCAGGAATTTTCAAATAAAAATGATGAGTAGAACAAGAGAGTAAAACTAAATACAGAATTCAATCAGTTGACATACATGGAAAAATGCAACTATTTTTAAAACAATATTGTGGACTTAGGCAACTATACAATTACTCTAAGAAATTTAACAGTTTAAGTTTCATAAATAATAACTGACAATAAACCCTAGCCTCATTTGGAGAAGAGTAGCGAGTGGGAAGGAGTATGGCAAACTGAAGATAACATGTCCATAATTATTTTTCCAAATGGAAATTTTAAGAGAAAGCTATATATTTCTCCTTAATTTTTATATATAACTTTTTTGGTTTCAACTTCAACTACATTTGAAATGCTATGCAGACAATAAAAAATATCTCATCTGGCTAGTTAATTGCAGACTCAGGACATTTGTGATCTAGAGTACAGAATAATTAGGCTCCACAAAAGCCTTTGCTGGGCTGTTTTGCAGAACAGTGTTCTCCAAAGAAGGGCAGCAGAGGTTTTACAGAGACCCCAGAGAGAATGGCTGAGATCAGAATGCTCTCTGTCAGAGGTGCAATCTAAGAGCTTAGAGGCTTGGCTCTGTTATACTCAATAGTTATATCTAGTCATCTGTAAAACTCAGCATGTCTATTGTCTATACCAATCAACTACCTTTTTTAAAAGTAAGAATAAATCAAGAGCTGTTGCTCAGTTTAATGAAGGGAAGATTTAACACAAACCAGTATCAAGCTGCAACATTTCTTGATGGAAAAATATTCTAAAATTTTTTAGAAATTATTGAGTTTATAAAATAAAGAACAATGAATTGTTCATGTTTCTTTTTTAAATTTTATTTTAAATAGAACAAAAATAAAACAAAATAGACTCTTAAAAACCACAAAATTTTAAAATAATAGGAGAGTAACAATGGTTAATATATTGCATACTGTTATATTTAAATTAGTTACTCAGAGCACAAAATATTGGCATTTAATTATCCAAGCAATATTAGCAAGAAATTTCTTTTTAATAAATGAAGAGGAATTAGTACTACCTTAGTAGTATAAGTATTTATTAGTACTATATAATACTATCTTAGTGATATTAGCACTTAGAAGTTAGTAGTATCTTAGTACTATCTATTATATATATATATATCTTAGTACTATCTAATATATATATATATATATATATATATATATATACTTTTGGCTTTCCCTTCCTTGTTTTCTCTTTTATGCCATCCCAGTTTCTCTTTTATTTTGAACAGTTTCTTCCCATTTCACAATATCTGTTGTACATTTTGGGGGTTTTGGTTTGTTTTTGTTTTCCAAGGGACAAAATTTAATATATACACACAGTTTTTTTAAAAATTTCATTTAGAAAGAAAAAAAAGCCAACCAAACAACAGAAAAAAGGGTAGCAACAATACAGAATTCCAAAGGAAAGAAAGAAAAGAACAACAAAAAAAACCCCACTAAAAATCACTAGTTGATAGGTTACATACTGTCATCTTGGAAATAGTTGTTCAAGTTACAAAATTAAAACATACAAAGTAGACATTCAAACAGTGAGACTATTAACAGTTCTGCTCAACAATCTAACAAAAACAGTAGTGCGGCCATCTATCTTCCACATTTAAGCATACATGCACTTATATCCTTTAGAACACTTTCTTTTGCTCTCTTTTTTACAGTAGCAATTATGCATTTTGGGTTTTATTACTCCTACAGTTCTTATTACTTTTTTTTATATTAAAGAGAATCAAACAAAAGAGGGCAGAACAAAGCAGATCAGAACAGAACAACATAAGCAACACAACACTTTACAATAAGACAACCGGACATTAATAGTAGCTGTCAAAATATCTCTTTCTCTGCTATAGTTGAGCATAATTTCAGATACAATAATATCCAACATAACACAATAGTATAAAACCATTCAAGAGAATGAAAGAATTACAGGACATTCTGAACCAAATAACTATGATCAATGGCTACTATAGTATCTCATTTTGAATAAAAAGATTTGTTTATACTATCACATATATTAAAATCCCAATAAGACACAACATGATACAAGTGATGGTAATAGCAGGCTAGGAGTATGGTAGGACTTCTAAGGAAGATGATATCAAATCAGCAATGGCTGCCATAATGTTGTGTTTTCTTCAAAATCTCTGTTCATACCATCACGCATAATAAAGTCAAACAAAACAGAATAAAACCATTCCAACTGATGAATGAAAACATTGAAAGACTTCAAAGCTATGAGATGGGGACTCATGCTTACCATAAAGTCTTATACTCTTATCAACTCTCATACTAGGGAGACTGTATGGCATTTACACATGCGAGTTTGGTTTATTTTGCTTATGAGTATGGTCTCAATTGGTGTCCATTTTTTTATAAATACCTCAATGTGATCATTCTTTATAGCTGAGTAGTACTCCGTTGTATAAAAATGCCACAACTTTTTTATCCATTCCTCAGTTCATGGGCACTTAGGTTGTTTCCAAGATTTGGCTATTACAAATTGTGCTGCTATAAACATGGGTGCACATATATCACTGTGGTATGATGTTTCCAGTTCTTCTGGGAATATGCCTAGAAGCAGAATAGCTGGGTCAAATCGGACTTCCAAACCCAGCTTTTTGAGGAATCTCCAGACTGACTTCCACAGTGGTTGCACCAGTCTACACTCCCACCAACAGTGCAGAAGAGTTCCTTTTTCCCCACAGCCTGTCCAGCACTTGTTGTTGATAGTTTTTTTTTTTTATCCTGGCCATTCTTTCTGGGGTGAGATGGAATCTCAGTGTGGTTTTAATTTGCATTTCTCTCATGACTAATGATGATGAACATTTTTCATGTATTGATTTGCTATTCATATTTCTTCATCTAAAAACTGTATTCATTTCAGATGCCCATTTTTGGATTGGGTCTTTGAATTTCGAGGGTCTGATTTTTTAAAAATTCTTTATAAGTTGTAGACAGAAGTCCTTTTTTTGAGGGACAATCCATTAAGATTTTTTCCCAATTTGTGGGTTTTCTTTTAACTCTGCTGGAAATATCTTTTGATATGCAGAAACTCTTTAATAAGATATGGTCCCAGTTAATGATTCTGGGAAATATTTCCTGTGCAGTTTGATTCTTGTTCATGAATTCTCTACCTACCCCTATATCTTTGAGTTTTTTATCTACTTTGTCTTCCAACAGATTTAGTGTTTCTGTTTTAATATTGAGATCTTTGATCCATTTAGATTATAGTTTAGTACATGGTGATAGGCATGGGTCTAGTTTTAGTCTTCTGCATATGGATAGCGAATTTTTCCAGCACCATTTGTTGAAGACGTTGTCATTCTTCCAGCAAACATGTTTGGCCCCTTTATCAAAGATAAGGTGGTTGAGTGAGTTTGTGATTGTGGTTGTATCTTCCACTCTATTCCATTGATCTTCAGGTCTGTTTTTATTCGAGTACCATGTTGATTTTATTACTGTAGCTTTGTAGTATAATTTCAAATCCAGGATTGTGATGCCTCCTGCCCTGCCTTTGCTGCTTAGAATTGCCTTTGCTATTCTAAGTCTCTTCTGGTTCCAGATGAATTTTAGCAGTGATTTCTCTAGATCTATGAGGTATGTTAGTATTATTTTGATTGGGATTGCGTTGAATCTGTATAGTAATTTTGGGAGAATGGCTATTTTCACTATGTTTGTTCTTCCTATCCATGAACAGGGGGTGCCGTTCCATTTTCTGAGGTCCTCTTCGATTTCCTTTTTCAGGGTATTGTAATATTCCTTGTGTAGCTGTTTTACATCTTTTGTGAGATTAATTCCTAAGCATTTCATTTTTTGATGCTAGTGTGAATGGTGTGGCTTCTCTTACTTCTCTCTCAGTATTTTTGTGGTTAGTGTATAGGAATGCTATTAATTTTTGAGTATTGACTTTGTATCCAGCTACATTGCTGAATTTTTTTATTATATCTAGGAGTTTTTCAATGGAATTTGGGGTTCTTCTCTGTAAAGTATCATGTCATCTGCAAATAATGATAATTTAACCTCCTCTTTTCCTATCTTTACTCCTTTTATTTCTCTTTCCTGTCTTATTGCTCTGGCTAGTATTTCCAGTTCTATGTTGAATAGGTGTGGTGATAGGGGACATTCTTGTCTTGTACCTGATTTTAAGGTAAAGGCTTTCAGTTTTTGACCATTTAATATGATACTGGGTGTAGTTTTGTCATAGATAGCCTTTATCATATTGTGGTAAAGACCATCTATTCCAATTCTCTGTCAGGTTCTTAATATGAATGAGTTTTGGACCTTATCAAAAGCTTTTTCTGCATCTATAGAGATGATCATGTGGTTCTTCCTTTTGGCTCTATTGATATGGTGGATTAAATTTATTGATTTATGTATGTTGAACCATCCCTGCATTCCTGGGATGAATCCCACTTGGTTGGGGTGAATAATCTTCTTGATGATTTGTTGTACCTTGTTTGCTAATATTTTATTGAGAATTTTTGCATCTATGTTCATTAAGGAAATTGACCTATAGTTCTCTTTTTTAGTTGGGTCTTTCTCTGGTTTTGGTACTAGAGTAATATTTTCTTCCAAGAATGACTTAGGAAGAATTGCTCCCCTTTCAATTTCATTGATGAGTTTGAGAAGTGTTGGAATTAAGTCTTCTTTGTGTTTCTTGTAGAATTCTGCAGTGAATCCATCTGGGCCTGGACCCTCTTAGTTGGAAAGGACTTAATTAAATTTTCAATTTCAATAATAGAAATTGGGTTATTCAGCAGTTTTACATCTTCCTGATCCAGCTTTGGTAGTTCATATGTATCTAGGAATTTGTCTATTTCTTCAGTGTTATCGAACCTATGAGAGTAGAGGTTTTTGAAATACGTGTTGATGATCTTCTGTATTTCCACTGAGTCTGTAGTAATTTCACCTTTTTCATTTCTTATTGCATGAATTTGAATTTTTTCTTTGCTTTCTTAATAAGGTTGGCCAGGGGCTTATCAATTTTATTTATTCTTTCAAAGAACCAACTCTTTGATTCATTGATCCTTTGTACTGTTTTTTTAGTCTCTATTGTATTAATTTCTGCTCTAATCCTTAAAATTTCCTCCCTTCGTTTGACTTTTGGCTTGGCTTGCTCTTCTTTTACTAGATGTTTGAGTTGTAACATCAGGTTGTTTATTTGTGTTTGTTATGTCTTCCTATGTGGCAACTCAATGCAATAAATTTTCCTCTGAGGACTGCTTTCATTGCATCCCAAAAATTCTGGTAAGTTGTGCTTGTATTTTCATTTGCTTGTAGATATTGTTTAATTTCTTTAAGTTCCTCTGTGACCCACTGATTGCTCAAGAGTGTATCACTCAGTTTCCATGTGTTTGTGAGCTTTTCGCAGTTGCTGTTATTGTTAATTTCTAATTTCATGGCACTATGATCTGACAAAACGCATGGGATAATTTCAATTCTTTTGCATTTACTTAAATATGTTCTGTGGGCTAGTATATGGTCTATTTTAGAGAATGTCCCATGTACTGCTGAGAATAATATATATTCTGATGTTGTTGGATGGAAAACTCTATATACGTCTATCAAGTCCATTTGTTCACAGGTGTGAATCAGTTCTGTTATTACTTTGCTGATTTTCTGTCTAGTTGATCTCTCCCTCTGTGTCAATGGCCTGTTAAAATCTCCTGTTATGATTGTGTTATTGCTTATTTGACTTTTCATTTCTGTTAATATTTGCTTTGGGGGCTGGGGATTTAGCTCAGTGGCTTAAGCACCTGCTTTGCAAGCAGGCAGTCATGAGTTCAATCCCCAGCACCAAAAAAAAAAAAAAAAATTTGCTTTGTATAACTGGGTGCTCTGGAATTTGGTGCGTATATATTTAAGATAGTTATCTCTTCCTCTTGAAGTTTTCCCCTAACTAGTATGTAGTGACCTTCTTTATTTCTTTGGATCATTCTTGGTTTGAAGTTCACATTGTCTCCAAACAAGATGGCTACTCCCGCCTTTTTTTTTGATTTCCTGCTGAATGAAGTATTGTTTTCCATCCTTTGACTTTCAGTCTATGGGTTTCCTTTGGGTAAGATGGGTTTCTTGTAGACAGCATATGGTTGGATGTTGTTCCTTGACCCATTCTGCCAGTCTGTTTCTTTTGATTGGTGAGTTGAGGCCATTTACATTAATGGTTGTAACTGTTATATATTGGTTTATTGTTGACATGTTATCTTTCTGCTGTTGTATATTTAGCTTTCCATTCTATTTAATTGTCTGCCTTGCTTGGTGGTTTTATCCTATGTGTATCCAGAATGTGTTTCAGTATTCTTTGTAGGGTTGGTTTGGTGTTCATGAAGTTTTTCAGCTGTGCTTTGTCATGGAAGTATCTTATTTCTCCATCCATTTTGAAGGAAAGTTTTTCAGGGTACGTCAGTCTGGGTTGAAAGTGGTTTTCCTTTAGGATCTGAAATACTTCACTCCATGCTCTTCTTGACTTCATTGTTTATGCTGAGAAGTCTGCTGTGATTCTGATAGGTTTTCCTTTATAGGTGATCTATCTTTTCTCTCTAACAGCTTTTAGTATTCTGTTCTTATGATGGGTTTCTGGGTTGGTGATTATTATGTGTCTGGGTGTAATTTTTTTTGGTTATGGCTATTTGGATTTCTATATGCTTCACTAATCCAAATGTCAGTTTCTCTTCTCATGTTTGGGAAGTTTTCAGCTATTACTTCTGTAAACATCCTCTTGATATCATTTAAACTGTCCCCTTCTTTTTTATTTATCCCTATTAATCATATATTATTTTTCTTTGCATCATCTTGTAGCTGTTGAATTGTTATTTCCTGATTCTTTGTTATTTTTAAAATATCTTTCCTTTCTGGTTGACTAGCTGCGATCTTATCCTCGAGGTCTGAAATTCTATCTTCACTTTCATTGAGGTGGTTTTGAGAGCTTTCAATAGAATTTTTGATTTCCTGTATATCTCTTTGAATCTGCTTTATGTATTCTGTTTGTTTCTTATAGTGTTCATTCATTGATTCTATCTGTTTGCTTTGTTCCTCTAATTTTTTAGCTGTGGCTTCATTAAATGTGTTCACTATTTCTTTCACTAGTTTTATCATTTCTTCTTTTACCTGGGCAATTATTTCTAATTTGACTTTCTCCATAGCTTCCCCTAGTTGCTTCTTTATTTCAGTTGATATCATTTCAGTCATTTCAGGTGTATGGCTTCTATTTTCTTTCTATGTACATGGCTCCCAGGCTTTCTTGGGATGGGCTGGTGATTTGAGCCTGCCTTTTGGTCTTTCCTTTTGTCATTTTTCTTTATTTCCTTGGTTTCAGTGGTGTTCCAAAGCTTTTCTGGGTGTCACAAATCTCCTCCTGCACCCTCAGCTACTGGAGCAGTCTCAGCTCCTCTGCAGGTACTTGGCCCCCTATATTGAGAGGCAGAAGCAGGGTGTAGAACTGGGGCCAGAGAAACCCCTGGGGCACAATCCCCTCTCCTAGCGGTGTGGATATGAACTCAACCACTGGCAGCGCTGGTCTCGAGCTGTCTCCAGGTCAGTCCAATTGAGCCCA
The DNA here is from genome assembly GCA_004027295.1 of Dolichotis patagonum. Taxonomy (NCBI): domain Eukaryota; kingdom Metazoa; phylum Chordata; class Mammalia; order Rodentia; family Caviidae; genus Dolichotis; species Dolichotis patagonum. The sequence continues at coordinate 114,368 of PVJX010002333.1, forward strand.
GAGTCCTTGAGCAAGGTTTCTGCCTCCTGGACTGAAACAAGACTGCTGAGCATGGTTGCCTGGAGCCCTGCAATCTGCTGGACCCAGTCCAGCATCCCAGTAGCTCCCCAGAAACTCAAGAGCTGGAATGTGGGTCTCCAACTTTCCCCAGGTCACTGGAACTCACCTCAGGCAATCTCCACCCCTCTGCACATTCTTGGCTCTCTTAATTGACATGCAGAAGCTGCACATGGAGAACTGGGGCCGGCAGAGCCCCAGGGCACAATCCCCTGTCCTAGGGGTGTGGATATGAACTCAGCAGCTGGCAGTGCTGGTCTCAAGGTTGTCCCCAGGCCAGCAAAATTGAGCCCAGAGTCCTCGTGCAAGGTTCCTGCCTCCTGGACTGAAACCAGGCCACTGAATGTGGTTGACTGAGGCCCTGAAATCTGCTGGACCCAGTCCAGCATCCCAGTAGCTCCCCAGAAACTCCACGATTTTATATATAATGTAACATCACACTGTGTAGGGCATTTACTCTTCTTTTACACATTTAGATATGTTTGAAATATTTTGGATCTCATTTATTCTTTGAGTTTCTCACACACCAAGGGGACAGTACAATTTTTATACATGTGAGTTTGATTTATTTCACTTATGAGCATGCTCACAGTTTGCAACCACTTACCTACAAATGTCTCTTTCTCTATCGCTGAGTAGTATTAAAATACCACATCTTTTCTATCCATTCATTGGTTGATGGATATTTGAGTTATTTCCAAGATTTAGCTATTACAAATTGTGTTTATAAGCATGAGTGTACATATATTGCTATGGTGTGCATATATTGCTTTAATTCTTCTAGGAAGATACCCAGCATGAGAACAGGTGGGTCAACTGGAAGCTCTAATCATAGTTTGTTTGTTTGTTTGCCTGTTTTTCTTGAAGAATCTACACAATGACTTCCATTGGTTTTATCAGTCTGTACTCCTACTAACAGTGGAGAAGGGTTCTTTTTTCCCACAGCCACTCCTGCACTTGTTGTTGGTTGATTACTTGATAATAGCCATTCTTTCAGGGAAGAGATAGAATCTCATTATCTTAGTTTGCATCTTTCGAATGACCCGTGATGTTGAACATCTTCTTCATATATTTACTTTCTGTTTGTGTTTCTTCAACTGAGAAATATGTATTCATCTCAGATGCCCATTTTCTGATTGGGTCTTTACATTTGGAAGGTCTGATTTTCTTTTTTTGAGTTCCCTATATGTTCTTAATAGCAATCCTTTGAGAAATAACTGGTGAATACTTTTTCTCACATTGTCTCTTCACTCTGTTGGTGGTTTATTTTGTAGTGCAAAAGCTTTTTAATAAGATGAGATCCCAGTTGTTAATTCTTTGTGATAGTTCCTGTGCAATCTGGGTTTTAATCATAAAGTCTTATGTTTGGGTGGATCATGGGAACATGATGGTGGGAACTATATAACTGATTTCTGTCTCATTTCTCTCTGGATTTTTCACTATCTTTTTGTTTCTGGTTGCCACGAAATGAGCAACTTTGTTCTGCCAAAACTTTTGCAGTAATGTTTCTGCCTTGGGGCCAGATCACCATGGAGAGAAACATCTGAAACCAAATAAACCTTTTCTCAAAAAAAAAAAATCATAAAGTCTTTGCCTATACCAATGTCTTCAAGAGTTTACCTATTTTTTTCAGCAGATTTACTGTTTCTCTTTTAATATTTAGGTCATGGATCCATTTCAAACTTAATTTAGTGCATACTAAAAGACATTTGTCAACTCTTCTTTGGCATGTGCCAAGCCAGTTTCTTCAGCACCATTTATTAAACAGGTTATCTTCCTTCCAGTGAATGTGTTTGGAACCTTTGTCAAAGATAAGGTAACTGAATGTGTTTTGGGTTGTTTCTGCATCTTCTATTGTGTTCCACTGATCTTCAGGCCTTTTTTCCCCCAATATCATGCTGATTTTATCACCATAGTTTTGTAGTATTATTTCAGGTCTGCATTTGTGATGCTCCTTGACTTACTTTTGCTACACATAGAACTGGCTAATCTATTTTAGGTCTCTTCTGGCTCCAAATGAATTTTAGAATTATGTTTTCTAATTATGTGAGATATGCTGTTAGAATTTTGACCAGGATTGCATTAAATCTGTACAACATTTTTGGAAGTATGGACATTTTCACTATATTGGGTCTTCCTACCCAAATACAAGGGATATATTTCTGTATTCTAATGTCTTCTTCAATCTTCTTTTTCAGACTTGTGTAGTTTTCAATGTAGAGGTCTTTTGCATCTTTTGGTAAATTGATTCCTAGGCATTTCATTCCTTTGAATGGTATTGTTAAAGGTGTCGTTTCCCTAGTTTCTCTCTCAGTGATTTTTTTGTTCTTGTTCATAAAGGCTATTGATTTTTGAGTGTTGGCTTCATATCCCGTGACACTACTGAATTTGGATATTAAATCTATAAGATTTTTTGGTGGAGTTTTTGAGGTCTTCTCTGTAGAATATTATATCATCTGCAAACAAAGATAATTTAACTTCTTTCTTTCTTATCATTATTCTTTTTATTTCTTTCTCTTTTCTAATTGCTTTCGCTAGAGTTTCCAGGACTATGTTGACTAAGAGTAGAGACTGCGGACATCCTTATTTTGTTCCTGATTTTAGAGTGAAAGATTTCAGGTTTTGACCATTTAGTATGAAGTTGGCTGTTGGTTTGTCATAGACAGTTTTTATCAGATTGAGATAAAGACCACCTATTCCAATTTTCTGTAGTTTTTATCATGAATGGGTGCTGGGCTTCATCAAACTCTTTTTCTGCATCTATCAAGATGATCATATGGCTTTTGTCCTTGGCTCTGCTGATATGGTATATTACATTTATTGATTTATATATGTTGAACTATGCCTGCATCCCTGGGCCATATTTCTAATTACCTTTGGAAATGTGGAAGAAAATGCATGCCTATAAATTTCAATTAGAGCAGTTCTCCTTAATTGCTGATAGCTTTAGAAAAATGTTTATCCAATGCCTGCTGTAAGACATCTTGACTTTATGGAGATAAATTGAGGCTCAGAGTAGAGAGAAGTTCCTGTGTCTTTTCCATGTGACATATCATTGTCTTCCTATGGAGAGAATAGACCTCTATATGATCACTCTAGCCATTAGTTTTCAGTCTGACAGTTTGTAGGCAAATATCTGTCCAATCTCATAATTTTATGATGGCTTGCTTCATTACATGGTACTAATGTACAAATTCTTTGAATGATTAAGACATGTTGAGTTCTTAATATAATTGTCACTAGAAAAATCACTTTGAATCTGCATTTAAAAATACCAAAGGATTATTTTACAATGTTCATTTTCCCCCAGAGGAAATTGAGGCTTGGAGTGGAAATTTTACAAAAGTTATGGTCAGTGTTTCATAAGTGGCTGCATGAAGACTTGAACCCAGACTTTCCTGATATCAAAATCTGGGTTTTTTTCTGTCATATAGCATTGTTTCATAATTTGTTCAATGTTATTAAGACTTCAGTGATCTTCACAGCTTTCATAAAAAGAAATGTAATCATAGTCTATTTTTTATTTGTTTTAATGTTTGTGTGAATCACAGAACACTGGCTTTTTCTGTTTTACTTAATGTCTGAAATCCAACAAATTATGAAAAAGCATCACTAGGAAAAAATATACTGTGGGGCTTTCCCAGCAGAGTTGAGTGATCTGGAGAAGATCTGTTTCATTAAATAGTGAATTCTGCAAAAGCCTTCAACTTAAAAGCTTTATCTACCAGCTTTATGATGATTACACCTGATTTTATCTTCAGGTCTTACATCTCCCTTAAGCTACAGCTTCATAAAGTCAGTTACTTATTTGACATATTCATTTGGTTGCTTCACCATTTCGGAAGTTACAAATCCAAAACAGACTTTTCTTTCCTAAAGTTACTTCTTCATATACTATTCATGTTAGGAAATGACACAGCCATCTACCAAAAAGACATCATCATAGAGTCTTTTCCCCTACCTCCCAGCTCTAATATAGTAAAACCATATTATTTCACCTTGAAAATACATCCCAAATTTGTCCTGTTCTTTCCTCCCCTACCATATAAATCACCATAGTCCAAACCATTGTCATCTCTTGCTTGTACTTTCGCATTGGATTGCTAACTGCTCACCCTATTTTTGCTTTTATTTCTCTATTACTCAGAAAGCAGCCAGGGTGATTTCTTAAAATGGAAAACAGACAATGTGATTTTCTTTCAGAGTAAGAAAAAATACTATGATTTGGACAGGTAGATTCAATTTTCCCCCAGTCTTAGACAGAATAGAGCAAAAAAGTTTAGAACACCTTCTGTTTTGAATCCATTGCTTTAGGGGATTCCTCACATTAAAACACAGTATGCTGGCTCTCATGACTGTCCGTGAAATATTCTATTCAGAGTTAGAGACACTCAGTCTTTCTTGGGTGTGTTTCCGTGAGACAGTCCCAAGAAATCTTCACTTGGTCTGAAGTTAGTAACCAGATCCAAGTAGATGTCTCATCTGATTTGTCCACTCAAGAATGACCTTGCTATTAGAGTGTGCTCATTTGGGCTAAGATTTGACCAAAATATTCCTATATTAAAAGCATATCCACATGGCATATAAAAGTGAGGTAAGATACTGCAGGGTACAGACCAAAACTTCTGGAAATTGGAGGATTTTAAATATGAACCTTACTGTCCACAATTTTTGAAGGTTTATTAGCCAAAGTATCAACCAACCAAACAAAAAATATAATTTGCCCTAACAAATCATTAGTTTGGGTTCTGTTAAATATTTGGCATATGATATCTGGACCTCCATTTGTGTTCTTATTCCCGGCTCCACAGATCTTGCAGGTAAGCCTGAATGACTAGATTTACATAATACAGCAAAAGAAAGTTGGATGGTACACTTGATTTGAAACATTTATATAAACCTTTCATGTGGACTATTGCCCCTTATTTTCCTTGGAAAAACTCAAATTATGTATGTCTCATATTCATACAGGTCTTATTGATATTTTGTTTTGTGGAGAGTCAGATATTTTGGTCGCTTGGTAAATAATGGTGAATACATAGAAGATAGTTGATGCATGTACAGTCATTTTTCATGTGGTTATTTACATACATTTTCTCTCAAAATAGCACTTTTCTCTAGTGTTCCAGAAATCCACTTGGCTTAGAAAATGTTCATGTCCTTGTCTTAATCCTCAAATGCCTGCCTGTCAATTCAGTCTTAGATTTGTTAATTTTGCAACAGCTGTTTAAGCAAATACTACTGTGAAGATCCATTCAAGGGATTATTTTTCCATAACCATTTGCATGCCAAGTGGGTTTTAATGGAGATGAAAGTCACCTGAATTATCTCATGGGTATAAAGCTGTTATGGTTTTCAATGACTGGGTCTCTGGTGTAGATTCTTTAGTTATAGCTTAGTTGTAAATCACTGCAGTACAACATATCTAGTTACTTTAGGGAGTTTTTGGGTGGGCTAAAACTGACTGGGGTTTAAGATCCAAAAGAGTTTGTTATTTTTCCTTTTGACAGTAAATTCTAAAGTTTTTTTCTCTTTATGTACACACTTCAAATCTAAGAACAGCAGATGATGTTATCCTTTGGGACTTATCTAAGCAAGAAGAACTTTCCCTCAAAAGTCTAGAAAGGAGAGGTAGGCTTAAGCTAGTCAAAGAACACTTTAAACTGTATTTCATGTTATCTCATTTACATTCTTTTTTTTAAGCACTAGGTGGCAAACAATCCTGGTTAGGCCTGTTTGTACTTTCTGCATGAGCACGACCTGCATGGTATGATTTGTGATTTCAAGGACAAAAGAACTAAGAAAGTTGTTTTGATGTTAAATGGCTTACTTGAATGACTAGAATAATTCTTTAAATTCCACTATTACAAAGATAATAATTTAGATTGACTAATCTCTTTCTTTATATGCTTCATAAAGGAAAAAAACAATATGTCAATATAAAAATAACACATTTTTATTAAGACTTTCTTCTTCTATGAATGTTTTGGGTCCTAGAGTAAAAAGAAATATTTACAGTTAAAACAACAAAGGACAAAACTAAATTGAGGAGAAGTAACCCTTATCTTGAAAAACTCTCCATAGATATTCAGTTATGATGTGTCAGGCATTAAGAGTATGTTCCTTTAGTTTCTCTTGTGATTTAGGCATAAATATTTTTTTGTTGTCCATCTGAGGATACAGCTCAGGAATTATTAAGTGGTTTGCCAAATATCATACAGTTAGTGATATGCGAACTAGAAATTCAAATCCTAATTCTCTTGACTTTAGTGTTGCTTGTATTAAACCTCACATTTCCTTATCTAAATTATGTTTTCAGGAAATTTGTGATTTTCTATTATATAGATAATTATGAGCTAAATTATCCAAGCACTTTGACATGTATAACAATATATGAACTCAGAACTAGGTTCTAGTCTCAGTTGCGAAAGCTATGGATTTAATAATTTTGAATAAATTCGTTCCTTTTCTTGGACTTTATGTACAAGTTGAAATAATAATTCTAATAGACATCACTCTTGCCACTGAGACGCAATATCCAATGCTCAAACTTTAAAGAAGAGGTTTAATTTTGCTCATGGTTTCAGGGATTCCAGCCCATGATCAGTGGTGGAATGATGTGGTGGGACAAGGATGCCTAATTCATGGTAACTAAGAAACAGATCCAGGGAAGAGTTCCAGAAAGTAAGGACCCAGAGGCCAGATATGGTAACTGAGGTCATGCCTCCATGACCCACCAAGAAGTGTGCTCCCTCAATTCCTTTGGTGGTTCCCAAGCCAATCAAGTTGACACTTAAGCTCAGCCCTTACGTTCTATCCCTTGTCAACTTGACGTTCAAGCATGTTTCCTTAAATCATTACTTTAAACTTAGTCTCCAACTGCACAGGAGCAAGTTAATAATTTTATACAACATGTTGCAATAATTCTGTATACAAATGAGAATGTAGTAATCCCTTTCCATAGCCTTAACAATTCTAGCATTTTTCAAAAGTCTGGATTAAAGTGTCTTCAAACAGTTATAGAAAACTCTTAGCTGTTAACCTTTGTAAACATACAAATCAACTTACATAATCCCATGGAATTTGGCACATGGTAAACATTCTCATTCTAAAAGGAAAGAATAAGAGTATAGAAAAAAATCTAATGAAAAACACTAAAATTCAGAAGGGCAAATATTAAATGCCCTACTACCACATCTGGTATCCAGAGCAAATGGTAGTAAAATGTGAGATCCATGAGGCCCACTCCTATGGTCTGCTGGTTGTAGTTCACTTGGCCTTTCTGTTGAGCTAGTTTGACTCATTCCCTGTAGCTTTCTTCAGCAAATGTTTCACATTTCTGAAACCTTTGACTTCTTGGGGTATCCACTACAACTTTGGGTTCATTTCCACAGCTTCATGCACTGCCATCTCAGGACTTCTTGTCTGGCCTCCCAGACCTTCCTTGGAAATCTAGGTAGAAGCTTCCCTGATTCCACAGAGAATATTCTGCACATTCTGCATGCTGATAAAACCAGCACCATGTGAACAATGCCAAGAACTACCACAAATGTGTATAGTATCCAGGTCTCTTTGAAACTTGGATTAAGAAGTCTTGGAGTTTCTTGATGACTAAGCACAACAAAATGCACTTCCAGGAACTATTTCCGTAGGTGGCTCTTCTTGAGCAGGGGACCCAGGAGATCCTAATGAAAAGCTTATATTTTGAAAGTTGTTTATATTTTGCACCTTTAAGCCCATGGTAGATGATGTCTTGCTGATTCCTGAGATGCGTCTTTCTTCTTGTCTCTGTACAGAGGATTTTTTAATGGCGATAATCTCATCAGCAGACGTAACTCTGTTGTCTTAAATTTATATGATTCCTTCTGGGAAAAAATTAAATTCTTCACACTTTTTGATCTACTCTTTGCACCCAATTCTCAATATTCATCTGGCTAAAACATCTAGCATTACCTACATCATAGCCTGAATGTTGGGCTGCCTTGGAATTTCCTCTGCCAGATCAATTAGTCCACCACCCTTAGTCTCAGACTTCTGCAAAGTCTCACAACATGAGTAAAATGTTAACAACTTATTTTTTTGCCAAAGTGTGGCACGCAGGGGCTGTAGTCCAATTACCAATGAAGTCATATTTCCAGCTGAAACTTCCTGAGGCTGGCATTTACTGTCCCCATTTCTATTACCATTCTAGCCTTCTGAGCTCTTACCAGAACTGCCCATTAAGATCTAGTTAAATAAGTCTAGAGCTTCTCAAGTCAGCATCTCCAAACCTTCTCAAACTCCTGTAAACAAAAGATTTCTGAACCACGCAGACAGGTAAATCTCATCTACAACCTCACTCCAGTACCACTTTTAATTATTAGCATTTGCCTTGCTGAGATAGAATATCTGAAACCCTCATCTTAAAGGAGAGTTCTAGGTAGGTTTATAGTTTCTGGCAGCTCAGTCCATGGTCAGCTGGCTTAACAGTGAAAACATGGTGGAAGGGCATGTAAAAGCAAATATGCTTAATGCCCTTGTCCCACCTATAGTGGCTGGGAGTCAGAGCAGAGGAAAAGCACTAGCGAAGAAGAGGGTATAATATCCAGCATCACATTTCCATGACCCACCAATACACAATCAGTAGGGTACCCACCAGTCCCATAAGTAGCTCCTAAGCCAATAAAATTGACATAGGAAGCTTAGGTCCTACAATGACTCTACCTCAAAAGATCATTGTGAGGATGAGTTGAGTGACTATTACCACAATTTCTAGTACAAAATAACCACACAAAGTTCTTACCTGTTATACTTTTTACTTTATTAAATCATTTCATAACCATTCTTAAGAAAATGTTTTCTTACTTAAAGATAGGTGAACTGAATTAAGGAAAGTTAAAGGACTGCCCAAGTTCCCCCAAATTTAAAGTAAAAAAGCTAGTTTATTTTATGCCAAGTATGAATCCATTCTGGTGTGATGTCAAGATTTTACCTGCAAACTTCCTTGAATAACTTTTAAGATTCAGGGCTGATTAGCTTGTTGATGAGAGTTAGATTAAGTCTTAATGCTTACAAGATGACTTCAAGGTTTGGAAAACCACTGCCAGTACAAAAGAGATTTTGGTGGACAATGGTAATCGCTGTAATCACCCACTTCGCAAATTGATCTTCAATAGATATCATAGCTTTAGACAAAACCTCCATTAGAGCATTACTGAGTGGAGTCAAAAGGAAGGATGGGAAAGTACTAACTGTAAGAGATGCTTGGCCAAGGAAGCAGACAAGGGATAGAATTCACCTACTCCGTAATGTTTGTCTTAGGCTCAACATTAAAACAATCGCCTAGATTTATACCATTCAAAGACACTTTTACAACATTCTTACAAAAATATCTTCCTGATTAATCTTCACAGCCTTGAGCAGTAAAGGCTATTGTCTTTTTCCAGTCTTATTTCCATTTTTTAGATAATGAGACCAAAACTTAGAAAGATTAATCACACAGGGGCACAACTCACAAGTTGATGAGAGTGCTTGAACCTAGAGACTTGATAGCAAAGCCCTTGCCTCTGTTTGCTACACCAGGCTGCTTCTCAGAGCCCAGTTGCTAAGGGCCAGGTTTCAAGAAATTAAAATGAAAAAAAATATGTGTACATGAGTTGTGAGTTCTGCAGAATCCATTAATTTTGCTAGTTTATAAATAGATTGTGGGAGTGGCATCTGATATAGCTCATTATTTAGATTGAATTGAGTAGACACTAAACATTAAAAACATGCTCCTAATAATTAGTCCATTCTATTTTAATGCAATATTAAGTTACTTATAAAAATGAAATGTATTTTGGAAGCATAAAATTTGACTAATATGTCCCAGAGTTTTTCATAGCATGTTCATAAAACTTTACAAGCATTGCAATTTGTGCCTTCTGACAAAGTTTCTTTACAAAGGATAATGAACTAACTATCAACAAGTCTATTACTTACAAATATTTTAATTCTTTCTTTGTTGTCATTTGAAGGAATTGCAGTCCCAGAAAAGTCCAAAATTTAAATGAACCAAGTATGAACTAAACATTCAACTACAGCACTAGTCAAAGCAATGGCAATTACTGAAAAAGAATGAAGTAGTTCAGGATGTATGGAAGCAGTCAGATCGCTTTCTTCTTTTGAGATCTGGTGTGTAATTAAAAGTAGAAAAAATTACAATTATGTATTTGAAAGAAAATTCTGCTAGAAATGGCAACTGGAAAAATTAAACTGCAGGTGAATGCAAATATGAGTGAGAGATAATTGTCATATGATATATACTGCATTATGAATTAGTTACAAGATGAATAACATATTTGAATACATAGTGTATAGCAGCTCATTCACATAACAAGTCACAGGAGAATAATTTAATCTCTCAAAGTATCATGGCAAGGCAAGGATGATTTTACCAAAAATATCAATGGAATTCTGAACCCCAAACATAAATGAAGGCTACAAATTTTCTGAAATTCCTAATAGACAATTCTTTTTTAACTATATGAGTACTTTTTTGAATAACTACAATTCTCCATTTCCAAAAAAATCCTTTAGTACAACCTACCTCCACTCCAAAGTTGACACAAACAATATAAGGCAAACTACAAATTTACTTTTGTGTGTTTACTCCCTGAAACATCCACTCAGAAGCAATTATGATCTTTGCGTTTTTGAAATAAAGGAACATGAGAACTGAATAACAATGTAAAATAGTCTTTGAATCCAACCCTACAAAATTATTTCTGTCTTTTCCAGTTCAGAGATCAGATCACTTTTTTTCATGGAAGAGACCTTCATATTTTATTTTGGGCTTTTAGTTCCATCATACTTTGTGGTGTTAACTATTAATGCTCAGGAAAAGTTGTCTTCTCTTCATTTTCTGACAAATTGCTGGACTGCAATTCTCGGAGTTACTGTGTCTAGATAGAATAAGCTGCTGGACTGTATACTACTGTAAAGGGATAAGGGGGAGAAATGCTTCAAGCTTAGCAGAAAGCAGCAAATGGACATTCTTTGAGGAGTCCTTTTTCTCATCAACCTGCAGAATGCTGCAAAGGCCAGAAAAATTTTTTTCTTCATCAGGGATAACATTTTTATTATTTTTAAGAGAAAAAAGTTAAAAATTACAGTGAAACAGTTTCAAAACAGGTTAGTAGGAGAGTTACAATAATTAATACATTGTGTAATATTGTCTTCATAGTAGTTATACAGAGTACAAGATATAGGCATGGTAGCTTGTCCAAACAGTATTAGCACAAACATTTCTTTTCAATGAACGAAGACAAACTAGTTATATAGCTATCTTAAAGATCTTGTGAATACATATTTTTCCTTTCTTCCCTTTCCCCCATCACAGTTTATTTTCTCTTTTGAACAGTTTCTTCCCAATTCACAGTATCTACTGTATATTTTGGGTCTTATTTACTCTTTCAATTTCTCACACTAGTGAGACAATATGATGTTTACAGATATGGGTTTGATTTATTTCATTTATTAGTGTGACCTCAAGGTATATACATTTACCTGCAAAAGCCTCTAGTTTATCCTTCTTTATGGCTGAGTAGTATTCTGTTATTTAAAAAAGACATATTTTCCATCCATTCCTCCATTGATGGGCATTGGGCTGTTTCCAAGATTTAGCTATTACAAATTGTGCTGCTTTAAGCATGGGTCAACATATATCACTGTGGTATTGATGTTTTTAATTCTGCTGGCAAGATATCTAGATGGGGACTTGGTGGTCTGAATGGGACCACTAATCCTATTTTTTAAAAAAATCTCTACACTGATTCCCACAGTAGTTATACCAGTCTACATTCCCTTTAACAGTGGAGAAAGTTTCCTTTTTCTTCACTACCCATCTAGCATTTGTTGTTGGATGATTTTTTTTTTTTATGATGGTCATCCTTTTGGGGGTGAAATGGTATCTTAGTTTTGCTTTATTTTGCATCTGTCAAATTATCAGTGATGGTGAACAATTTTTAATATACTTATTTGCCATTTCTATTCCTTCTTGTGAGCAATGCCCATTTTTAGATTGAGTATTTGAATTTGGGGGGAAAGTCTGTTTTTTCAATTCTTTACGTGTTCTAGATATAACTCCTTAGTCTGTGAGATTACTGTCTATAATTTTATTTCCAATTCTGTGGATTGCCTTTTCACTCTGTTGGTGATTTATTTTGTAATGCAAAAGTTTTTTGATAAGGTGAGATCCTAATTGTTAATTCTTTATAATATTTCACTTGCATTGAGTTTTGTAGACAAATTCTCTGCCTACGCCTATGTCTTCAAGATTTCTACTTTCTCTTCCTCAAGTTTAGTGTTTATGTTTTAATATTTAGATCTTTGATCCATTTTGATTTTAGTTCAGTGCATGGTGATGCACGTGGATCTAGTTGTAGTTTTTAGCATGTGGAAAGTCAGTTTTTCCAGCACCATTTATTAGAGAGCCTATACTTCTTCCAGAAGTATGTTTGACTCCTTTGTCAAAGATAAGGTGGCTGAGTATGTTTGGGGTTGCACCTCAATCTTCTGTTCTCCTGATTCTCAGGTCAGTTTTTTGCAAATACTATTCTGATTTTATCACAGTAGCTTTGTAGCATTGTTTCAGGTCTGGGATTGTGATCCCCCTCCGTAGCTTTTGTTGCCCAGAATTGCTTTTGCTAATTTAGGTCTTTTCTGGTTCCAGATTAATTTTAGGAATGTTTTCTATGAGGTATGCCAATGGTATTTTGACTGAGATTGCATTAAATCTGCATAGCAGTTTTGGGAGTAAAGCCATTTTCACTCTGTTGGTTTTCCCTATTCAAGAGCAAGGGATATCTTTCCATATTCTGATATCCTTTTTACCTACTTTTTTAGGTTTCTCTAATTTTCACTGTATAGGTCTTTTATATACTTTGTTAAATTGATTCCTAAGTATTCCATGTTTTTGGGTGCTATTGTGAAGGGTGTTTTTTCTCTAATTTCTCTCTGTGTGAGTTTGTTATTTTTGTACAGACATGCTTTTGATTTTTAATTGTTGACTTTTATCCTACTACACTTTTGTATTTGGACATTAAATGTATGAGTTTATGGTGGAGTTTTTGAGGTTTTCTATGTAGCATATCATGTCATCACAGGTAATAATTTATGATAATGATAATTTAACTTCTTCCATTTGTATCTTTATTCTTTTTATGTTTTTCACTTGTCTAATTTTAGCTAACAATCTGGGTATGGTGGCTCACTCTTATAATCCCAGGACTTGAGAGGCTGAGGCAGGAGGATCATTGCAAGTTCGAGACCAGCCTGGGCTACAAAGTAAGCCCAAGGCCAGCCTGAACTGCATAGTGAGACCCTGTCTAAATAACAAAAAGAAAATAATAATTTTAGATAACATTAGCGCTGGATAATGTTTCCAAAACTATATTGAATTGAAGTGGTGATAATGAGTATCCTTGTCTTAATCCAGATTTTAGAGTGAAAGTTTTCAGTTTTGACCATTTAGTATGATGTTAGCTATTAGTTTGTCATAGATAGCTTTTATAAGATTCAAGTAAAGACAATCTATTCTAATTTTCTGTAGGGTTGTTAATATGAATGTGTGTTGGACTTTTTCAAATGCTTTCACTGCATCTATTGAGATGATCATATGATATTTGTCTTTGGTTCTGTTAATGTGGTATTACATTTATTGATTTGCATATGTCAAAACATCCCTGCATCCCTGGGTTGAATCCTACTTGTTCATCTTTTATAGTCTCTTTGATGATTTTCTGCATTCTGTATTCCAGTATCTTATTAAGAATTTCTGTGTCAATGTTCATTAGGGAGATTGGACTGCAGTTTCTTTTTTTGTTGGCTTTTCATCTGGTTTTGGAATCAAGGTAATACTTGGTTCCAGAAATGATTTTGGAATTACTGTTTCCCTCCCAATTAATTTAAAGAGTTTTGACATTAGTAGCATTAGTTCATCTCTAAATTTCTTGTATAATTCACCAGTGAATTCACCAGGGCCCTGGGCTTTTCTTTGCTGGTAAATTTTTAATTATGTTGTCAGTTTCATTGGTTGATATCAGGTTATTTAGAATTTTCATATCTTCTTGATTTTGACAATTCAGTTGTACCTAGGAATCTGTCTATCCCATCTTATTAGAGTATAGGTTCTCATAGTAGGTATTGATGATCTCCTGGATTTTTATGGGCTTGATTGTCATTTCTCCCTTTTCATTACTAATTATTTGAATTTATGTTTTACTTTTTCTCTTTTTGATGAAGTTGGCTAATAGTTTATCAATTTTAATTATTCTTTTAAAGTACCAACTTTTTGATTCATTGATTCTTTGTATTGTTTTCTTAGTCTCTATTGCATTAGTTTCTGCTCATATCATTATAATTTCCTCCCTCATATGAAGCTTGGGTGTGAATTGTTTCTTTTTTCTAGAAATTTTAGGTTCAACCTTAGGCTGTTTATTGGAGCTTGTTCTGTTTTTCTAATGTGAGTTCATTGCTATAAATTTCCCTCATAGGACAGCTTTCATTGCATCCCATAAGTTTCAGCATGTTGTATCAGCATTGTTATTTAACTGTGTATCCTGTTTAATTTCTTCTTTAATTTCCTCTGTGACCCATTGGTTGTTCAGAAGGGTGCTGTTTAACTTCAACGTGTTAATGTAGTTTTTGTGATTTCCTTTGTCATTAATTTTCAGTTTTATTTCTCTGTAGTCATATAGTATACATGATTTTAGTTCCTCTACACCTTCTTAAGCATATTTGGTCAGCTAATATATGGTCTATTTTGGAGTATGTCCCACGTGTAGCTGAGAATTTTGTTGTGGAACACTCTGTAAATATCTACCAAGTCCATTTCTTCATAGATTTGGTTTAATTCTAATATTTCTTTGTTGATTTTTGTCCAGTTGATCTACTGATTCATGAGAGTGTGGTATTAATGCCCCCCACTACAACTATGTTACTGCTTATTTGGTTTGTAATGTCTGTTAATATTGTTTTACATAGTTGGATGAGCCTCTGTTTGGTGCATAAATACTCATGATTGTTATTTCTTCATTTTGGAGTTTTCCTTTAATGAGTATGTAATTACTATCTTTGTCTCTTTTGATCAGTTTTGGCTTAAAGTTTGACATGTTTGCAAATAGAGTAACTGCTTATTTTTGTCTTCCTGTGGCATGGAGAATTGCTTTCTATGCTTTGAATTTTAATGTATGAATTTCTTTTTGTGTTACACATGTTTCTTGAATGTAACATATTGTTGGATCTTGCTTCCTGATCCATTCTGCCAGTCTGTTTCTTTTGACTGGAGAGTTGAGACTATTTACATTGATGGTTATATGTATTGGCTTTTCATTTTCCTGTTGTTTGTTGCCTATCTTTCTCCTCTGTTCAATTGCTTGTCCTGCCTGGAACATTCTTTCTATTAGTATTAATGTGTCTGTGATCATCATTATCTCTTTCTAATATGTCCTTCACAGCATTTTGTAGAGGGGGTTTCATGGTCATAGATTTCTTCTGTTGTTCTTTGTCATGGAAATATCTTATTTATTCATCAATTTTGAAAAACAGTTGTGTATGGTACATCAATCTGGATTAAGGATTGTTTTCCTTTAGGGCTGGAAATACCTTACTCCAAGCTATCCTTGATTTCAGGGTTTGTGTTGAGAAGTCTTCTGTGATACTCATGAATTTTTCTTTATAGGTGATATGTTTCTTTTCTTTCATTGATTTTAATATTTGTTCTTGTGTTTAATTTCTGGGATCTTAATTATTATATGCCTTGGTGTATAACTTTTATCCATGACTATTTAGAGTTCTATGTGTTTTATTTATTTGTATGTCAAATTCTTTATCCATGTTTGGGAATGTTTCTGCCATTATTTTTGTGAAGAATTTTTAGTATCTTTTGTGCTGTGTCCAACTTTCTTGCTGATTCCAGTCAATCTTATGTTGTTCTTCTTTGCTTCATCCTGAATCTACTGAATTTTTTTTGTGATCTCCTGTGATTTTTAAGATATCTTTCCTTCCATGATTGCTAATCATGTTCTTGTCTTCTAGATCTAATATTCTATCCTCATCATCATTCAATCTGCTGCATATACTTTTGATCGAATTTCTAATTTCTTGCATTACTGTTTGAATCTGTTTCATTGAGTCCATTTCTTTTTTTTTAATTTGAAAGAGAATAAAAATAAGGGGGAAGTACAGAGCAGATCAGAACAGGACAACATAGGCAACACAGTACTTTACATTAAGTCAACTGGACATCAACAGTAGCTAACACCATATCTCTTACTCTGCTATAGTTGAGCATAGTTTCAAATACAATAATATCAAACATATCACAATACTATAAAGCCATGCATAGAGTGAAAGAATTACAGGGCTTTCTGAACCAAATAACAGAAAATGATCAATGGGTACTATAATATCTCATTTTTGATAAAAAAGAAAAAAATTTGTTTGAACTATCACACATATTCAAATTCCAATAAGACACAATGTGATGGAAAGAACCAACGGTAGTAGAACAAAAAAAGCATGGTAGGACTTCTAAGAAGGGTAATATTAAATCAGCAATAGCTGTCATAATGTTTTGTTTTCTTCAGAAAAGCTATTCATATCATCAAGTATGATATAGTCAAAAAAAACAGGATAACACCATTCCAACTGATGATTTAAAACTTTGAAACACTTTGAAGCTATGAGATGGGGACTCATGCTTACCATAACGTCTCATATACTCTTATCAAATCTCATATTAGGGAGACTATATGGTATTTATCCTTGTGAGTTTGGTTTATTTCACTTAAGAGAATGGTCTCAAGTTGTGTCCATTTATTTATAAATAGCTCAATGTGATCATTCTTTATAGCTGAGTAGTACTCCATTGTATAAAATGCCACAACTTTTTTATCCATTCCTCAGTTGATGGGCACTTAGGTTGTTTCCAAGATCTGGCTATTACAAATTGTGCTGCTATAAACATGGGTGCACATATATCACTGTGGTATGATGTTTTCAGATCTTCTGGGAATATGCCTAGAAGCGGAATAGCTGGGTCAAATGGGACTTCCATACCCAGCTTTTTGAGGAATCTCCAGATTGACCTCCACAGTGGTTGCACCAGTCTACACTCCCACCAACAGTATAGAAGAGATCCTTTTTCCCCACAGCCTCTCCAACACTTGTTGTTGGTAGTGTTTTCTATCTTGGCCATTCTTTCTGGAGTGAGATGGAATCTCAGTGTGGTTTTAATTTGCATTTCTCTCATGACTAATGATGATGAACATTTTTTCATGTATTTATTTGCCATTCGTATTTCTTCATCTGAGAACTGTGTATTCATTT